>PVJD01008222.1:0-74809 GCA_004026545.1 Mormoops blainvillei | reverse complement strand
TTGCTTCTGGTCACTGTCCATTGCCTCCAGTCATTTCACATGTTGTTCAGAGTTTATAGTTGTTATCAGCAGAAGAATTAGTGCAATATCAGCTGTACCACCATTACTAGAAGTCCTGAGCCTCCTCTTTGACATTGTAAACCATTCTTACAGTGGTTAATGCATAAAACTCTTATTGCCTATTAGTACATTTTCTAAGACAGAAGCTTAGGTCCTCTTTGATTGCTTCACCATGGTAACTGGTCCCCAGTGACCAGTGACTCCCTGCCTGTCTCATCTGCCCACCTATGGTTGCTATTTTAGCACAACAGGAGCTTGTGGGAATGAGGTTAACTGGGTGAGCATCTGAAATATACATTATGTTCAGGGAGCTTTTTGGGAAGCCAGAGAGTATAACAATTTGGAACAAACACCTCAGTGTCAGATGTCCTAGGTTTAATTTTGAGAAGTTTGCTTAACTTCTGTTACTTCCCATTTGCTCATTGTAAAATGGAGATATTATTTCACAGGGTCATTGTGAGAACTATATATGTATGTGTGTGTGTGCATGTGCACATGCACACACTAATATATATTTTAGCACAGTAAATGTTCATAAATTGTTATTAAAATTTTGAAAAATGAAGAGAATATCTTTGCTATCATGACACTGTAAGAGAGGTAAATGTAACAAATTCAGGGTGAATTTTCCCTGCATCACTGTTTCTCAGAATGTAATCAGCAGACTCCTTGCAACAGAATTTTCTGAGGTTGCTTGTTATTAAGGCAGATTTCCTGGCTCCTACCTTGGAGCTAATAAAGCAAATTTAGCAAGGGTAGGTATAAGAATATTAATTTCTAATCAACTCCCCAAGTAATTTTTATGCTTTACTAAAGTTTTAAAAGCTACTGGATGATTGAGAGGCAAAGGGAAAACTGTTAAGGGGGCAGGTGGAGAGATTTCAAGACATTGTAACTCACACCTCACCTTCCAGAGTCTAGATTTTATTGCCTTTCTGGCATTGATGTCTATAAGCTTATTATTTTAGATGGAGACCAAAAAGTTTTAGTTATCTTTAAGTGTCTAGCTGGAGGGTGATTGGAAGAGTGCTTAAACCAAAAAAGGTTACATTTCATCCTTCAAATTTGTGGTTAAAGGCATTCTGCTGCATAACTTTTCACCTGTGAAGTACTCCACAGCTCTTAAAACATCTTTTACTAAGTGGAGATCCCAGCTTCCGTAAGAATAGATATTGTTTTTAATCTTTCATTTCTCTTGCTTTCAACAAACATGTTAAAAAATAATTGCAATTTTCATTTGTTTCTTATTGTAGAATCATGGCAGGGTTTTGTAATCTACTTTATATTACATGTAAACTTAACACAACACAGGCAATTATAAAGGTCTTTCAGTGTGAACATGGTTTTTAAAATCTGAGGTTTTTGAAAGAAAACAAATTCCTTTAGTAAACAAATGTAAAGACTGAGATAGTGTCACAATGTCAGAGGGAAAAGAGGCAAGGATAAGGACTCTTGAAGGTGAGTCTTAGGTATCTAGTATATTGCCTGTCAATAGAAACTCACTTGAGGTTTATTGCATGAATGAATGAATAAACGAATGAATGAAAACACAGTATGTGCTTTAGTAATTGATAGAGTTCTACCTGTAAGTGTACAAATGGGCACATCCTGTCTTATAGGAGTACTCTCCTCACAGTTTCTCCACTTTCAACCGAGTGCTGGGATGAAAAGATTGTACCAGGGCCAGTTTCAGAATTTCCTGAATGGCTGCCTGGGCTGGGACAGGGTCAGGGATTATCTATCAGTGGGCTCCTGTTTGTGGCCCCCTCTATGGACATGTTCCTCTCTATCCCACTGTTTACTCCACAACATATTTGCCATAATTTTCCACAGTTTTCTCAGCTTACTCATCTATGTTGCCTCCCAGAATGTTCCTCAACTATGGATCCTTCCCTACAGCCCTCCAAAGGGATCTTTCTGAAAATTTTACAGGACAAGTGAGGAACAGAAGCTATAATCGTGAAACAAACCTCTATAATCTGGGAAAAATAAATCCAATACCTGGCAAAAACTGAGAGACCCCTGATCATTAACAGTGGTGACGGTGCTATGGATTTGCTTGCTAGTTGTTTCACTTGCTGAGGGAATTGTTTTAACTTTGTAGGCTGTGGCAGACCTGGAGAAACACGCTCTAATAGGCAAGGCACAGGACCCAATGCATGTTTCCCGCATTGCGTGTGGCTTGACAGGACTCCTGACTTGTCGCAATCATAAGTGTGAAACTCTGGGGGTTTCAGTTAAATTATTTTGTGATGCATAGCTTAATTTTTCCATTCCAAACTCCACCTTATATTGAAAGAATTTTAGGGTATTGTTTTATACAGTGAAATGAATAAAATTCCTTTTAAGTGAAAACCTTTGATTGATACTGTTTTCTAGACCACTGTTCAAAATACTTACTTTAATCTAGTTAATATCCATAGTAGTTTATCATATTTCAAATTTTAATTCTTCATCAGTCTATATTGCATATAGATAAATTATTAATAAGGTATACCCTTGTTCTCAAGGTTGAAGTCAGAGCTAATAAATGGCAAGTGGCCATTTTTATTTTATGGAAATGTGTTTTTCTTAAAAATCAGATGTTCTTTTCTAGGGTTTTCAGAATTCCTTTCTTATCCTCATTGTCCAAGTTTAAATTAGTTACTCCTTCTTCCATATATTGTTTTAGTGAGATTAACAAGTATATTATAATTTCATAATATGCAAAATAATAATTTTCAAGATATTATATTTCAACTTTTCCATTATTTGTTTTCATTAGTGTGCCCTCCCCCTTTTAGCTCCTCCTAAACTCTTCCTTTTCTTTCATTTAAAAAAGCAGACCAAAAATTCCCAAGTGGATAAAATGGTAAATATTTTCTCATAGTAATTTTCACTGAATACAAAGCTTGTCCTCATATTTTTTAAAAAAGGTGCTTGTTTGATGTTTGTATTTAATGGTTAAGTGAATCTCCTCCAAATATTTGTAAAAAGTTTTTGAAGCCACTGGCTTCATTGCTCTTTTTATCTCTTCTCAAAACACTGAGGAGATGGACTGAAGGCTAAGTAAACGAGTTTATAAACAAATGGTAATAAGCCCTACAAGATTTTAAAAATAAAACCTGTTTAACATAGATATGCCCTGGTACAGCCAAAGTGCCTTACTTTCAAAATTTTCTGGAAATAACTGCACAGTCTAGTTTCTGTAGAAAATATTATATTTGACCTTTAAAAATAGGTACTGCCCGCATTGATGACTTTTTTCTTTAAAAATATAGAAAATTATGACAAGTTTTAAGTTTGTTGAAAAAGGCGGCTATGGAAAAGTCTGTTGAAGTAATACCATGAAAATGACTATTTCCCTCATTCCAAAAACAGCAAGTTCTCTTTAAATTCTTATTACTTGTTTCTTAACAAAACACTTTTGGGTCCATTCATTCCATCAAGAAATCTTTATTGGAAGGTTCTTAGATCTTCAGAATGAAGTTGATAGTCCTTGCTTTCATTTATTAATTTATTCTCAAAGACACTATTCACTAGAAAAATATCAGCAAATTTTATATTAATATAACTACATAGTATATTAACTTTAATCTTTAATAAAAATTTACAGAGTGGGATAGAAAAATGATAATGTTTCAATAACCCATTCTTATTGTCTGTGTTCACAGTGAACTGAATGCCTATCCCTCTTATTCCATATCAGGAAACAAAGTATTTTTTATCAAAAGGAGACCATTTGCTGACATGTGAATTTGTATGAGATTTTAAACATTGTTGAAAGTGCAAAGTTGGACAAATATCATATAAGTAATAAATTAAACTGAGATATTTTGCATTGAAGTACAAAATCCAGAAATTAAGGAACTGACTGATCCAAGGATGAAACCTAAGTTAAGATTCCACTATTGTGTCAGTCTTTGAGGGAGGGAAAAAAATTCCATCATCTAGATTTTATCATAAATGCTAGCGCAAATAAGTTTTCAGTTGATGTTATGAATTGAATTTAAAGTAGCACAAAGTTCTTTATTATAACTTTTAGATATTTTATTACTTTATGTGGTGATTTGTCCAGACATCACACAAATAAAAAGGGAAGTGTCAGTGTTTTCTTTGCTGCAGAAGCAACTCTTTCATGTGATTTTTAAAAATTTCTAGACTAATCTACTATTAGTATGCTTCTCCCAATGACTTTGCTGTGATTTTTAACAGTTTTGGATGGCTTCTTGTACATTTGTGATGCAATTTCATGTGTAAGGATATAATGGTTCTTCCAAAGTGACTTGGAATGGTGAGGACTTATAATCAGTGATAATCTCATAATTCATAGACCACCCTGCAATTCATTATATGCTATTCTTACATAGGTCTGTCTAATCAAGTTGCTCATACTCAGGAAGACCTTGATAGTTGTTTGCATTTTCTAAGTAGGTACTGGGCACTGCTGGTGTGTGTGTGTGTGTGGGTCAATATCAGGGAGACATGGTGGAGTGGTAAGGGAAAACTGATTCAGAAGCTCTGGGGTCTCAGCCAAGTGGACTTCCAGGCCTTTACTGTAGGTTTTAGGGTATAAAGTCTCATCTAACCATCTAGCCCAGCAGTGGAGATATCAGGAGTATTTACTATTCTTCCTCTGGATCAACTCAGCAGGAACTATGTGCTAATCATGCCTCTCCCCTAGTCAAACTCTAAATTCGGGGCTCCTAGGCTACATTTTCTATTTACCAGCACAAGGGGGATCAGTGACAGACCTCTCATAGCATTGTATCCTTGCACGCAGTAGTTTGGTTTCAAATATTTTGTAAAAAAATTTAAAAACAGAGAAATTTGAAGCTTCTTGCACAAAAGGAGACTGAATTACCTTTTCATGTGAGGTGAATTCTTCAGGGAACCAAACTGACAGGTCCAGCTTTTCCATAGGACTGGGTTGTTGTTGAAGCCATGTGTGAGGAAAGCTTCTTGTCAGCATTCAACACAAAATATTGTGCTTTGTATTAAGTAAGATCTGAAAAGCACGTAAGCTGGGACTCACTGTCACCTAGGTCTGAAGGGAATATTTACAGGGACTCTGTCACTGTTTGTCACTCCTTAGGGTGTTCATAAAGAAGAAAAACACTTTCAGAGACCAAAGATGGTAGAGGAATAAGTGGAAATTACACTAACTTCCACCCAGGACCAAACTGGGATTACAACTAAACTGTAGAGAAATCATCTTGAACAACCAACTGAACACTAGAGAGAAGCCTTATAACCACAGAAAGATGGAAGAAGCCTTATCGCCACAACATGACTGGTAGGGAGTGTGGAGGAGCTACAAGAGGGCTGGCTGGGATCCTATGGGTAGCAGCTGAAGTTCTGGAAGGGTATTTGTGTGGCTGGGGGTCCCCCTGAGAAGTGCGGGGTCCCCAGCCTACAGCACCAGAGCTGGGAAAGGAACCCAGATAACATCCAGCTGTGAAAAGCATCAGAGTTTTTGTCTGCCAAGAAGAGAAGGCTAGAGATTCAGAGAGCCTTTTGAAGGGCCAATGCACAAAACTCTGTTTACAGCCACTACTCTGGGCTCTGGCAGAGGGAGGGCTGAGTTGACTAGAGACGCTTGAGGAGAGTCTGGGTTGGTGGCTCTGGGGAAAGAACAGCCGCCAGGATCCCTTTGCCAAGTCATTCCCCATACTGCAGGAGCCATCTTGCTCAGGCAGAGCTCTCCACTCTAAATGGCATCGACCTGAGGGGAAGCAATAGCCCTGCCCACAGGAATTACCCATCCCACCCTGTGGTGCTTAAGCCCTGCTGCTGTGGAGTACAGCATGAATACTTTCACTCTTTAACCCCACAGAAAGCCTGCAGGCAGAGGCACATTGTTGGGAACTCTGAGGCTTCAGCTGACTCACCCCTGGGCCTGGTGTAGGTAAAAGCCAGACTTGGTGCATAGCCTTGTTCTTTCTGCATACACCCAGGCCCAGCAGAGGGAGCCACACACTGTGGATCACTGATAGTTCCAAACAGGTTGCCCAGGGCCAGTCACAGGCAGGGTTTGACTTAGACATGCAGGAGCATCTTGCAGATCTACCTAATACATAGAAATAAATGCAAAGAAGCAGCCAAAATGGGGAGACAAAGAAACGGACCCCTAATGAAAGAACAAGAGACTTCTCCAGAAGAAGAACTAGATGAAATGGAGACAAGCAATTTATCAGATAGAGAATTTAGAGTAATGATTATAAGGATACTCAATAGCATGAAAAAGACATAGAAACCATAAAAAAAAAGAGGACCAGTCATAAATAAAGAATGTAATGCCTGAAATAAATAATACACTGGAAGGAATAAACAGTAGGTTACATGAAGCAGAGGACTGAATCAGTGATTAGGAAGACAAGGTAGAAAAAACACCCAGGCAGAGCAGAAAAAAAGAAAGAATTACAAAAATAATGAGGAGACCTTAGGAAACAGTTTGGACAACATGAAGTATAACAATATCTACACCGTGGGAATATCAGAAGGAGAAGAGAGGAAGCAAGGGATTCAGAACCTATTTGAAGAAATAATGACCAGAAACTTCCCTAATCTGGTGAAGGAAAAAAGCAGACAAGTCCAGGAAGCTCAGGGAGTCGCAAACAGTGTAGACCCAAATGGGCCTACACTGACACATACCATAATTAAGATGTCAAGGCTTAAAGACAAGGAGAGGATCCTAAAAGCTACAAGAGAAAACCAGGTAGTTACATACAAGGGAGCACCAATTAGACTGTCATCTGTTTTCTCAACAGAAACATGTTGGACCCCAAGGGAGTGCCATGAAATATTCAAGGTAATGAAAAGCAAAGATCTACCACTGAGACTACATATCCAGAAAGGCTATCATTTAAAATTGAAAGAGAAATAAGCAACTTCCTAGACAAGAAAAAGCTAAATGAGTTTGATAACACCAAACCAGTACTGCTACAAATGTTAAAAGGCTTGCTAGAAGAAGGAGGAAGAGGAGAAGAAGAAGAAGGAGGGAAAGAAAAAAGAGAGGAAAATAGTCTAACAATAAAATTGCACTAAATATGTATCTATCAATAATCACATTAAATGTGAATGGCTTAAATGTTCCAACCAAAAGACATAGGGTAGCTGAATGCATAAGGAAACAAAACCCATGTGCATGCTGCCTCCAAATGACCCACCTCTGATTGAAAGATACACACAGACTAAAAGTTAGGGATGGAAAAATATATGTCATGGAAATGGAAAGGGAAAAAAAGCTGGGGTAACAATACTTATTTCTGACAAAATAGACTTTAAAAACCAAGGCTATAGTGAGAGAGAAAGAAGGACACTACATAATGATAATGGGAAGAGTTCAACAAGATGATATAACCCTAGTAAATATTTATGCACCCAACATAGGAGCACCTAAATATGTGAAGCAAATCTTGATGGACATAAAGGGAGAGACCAGTAGAAATACAGTCCTAGTTAGGGATTTTAATACCCCTTTGACTTCAATGGATAGATCTTCCAGACAGAAAATCAAAAAGGAGGGAGTGGCCTGAAATGATACATGTAATCAAATGCATTTAATCAATGTCTTCAGAGCATTTCACCTAAAAGCAGCAAAATATACATACATTTATAGTGCATATGGAACATTTTCTAGGACAGACCACATGTTTGGAAACAAAACAAGTCTCAATAAATTTAGGAAGATTGAAATCATATCAAGCATCTTCTCTGACTACAATGTGATGAAACTAGAAACCAATCACAAGAAGGACACTGGAAAACACACAAAGACATGGAAGCTAAATAACATGTTATTAAGCAGTGATGGGTCAACAGTGATTTCAAGGAAGAAATCGAAAGATACCTTGAAAGAAAGGAAAATGAGAATACAACAATCTAAAATCTGTGGGGCACAGGGAAAACAGTCCTATGTGGGAATTTCGTAGCATTACAGGCCTGGCTCAAAAAGCAAGAAAAAGCTCAAATAAACAACCTAACTTTAGACTTAAAGGACCCTGGAAAAGAACAACAACAACAACAACAAAACCCAAAGTGAGCAGAAGGAAGAAAATAATAAAGATAAGAGCAGAAATAAAAGAAATAGAGTATAAAAAAATGATTCAAAAGATCAGTGAATTGAAGGGTGGGTTCTTTGAAAAGATAAACAAGATGGATAAACCTTTAACAAGACTTATCAAGAAAAAAAGGTAGAGGAACCAAATTAAATCAGAAATGAAAGAGTAGAAATAAGAACTGACACAAAAAATACAAAGGACTCTAAGAAAACATTATGAACAACTATATGTCAACAAACTGGACAGCCTGGATGAAAATCCTAGAAATGCACAATCTTCCAAAACTAAATCAGGAAGAATCAGAGGATCTTTATAGACAGATTACACCTAGTGAAATTGAAGCAGGAATCAAAAACCTCCCAACAAACAAAAGCCCTGGACCAGATGGCTTCGCAGGTGAATTTTACCAAACATTATAAGAACAACTAACACCTCTCCTTTTCAAAATATTTCAAAAAATTCAAGAGGAGGAAAGTCTCCCACGTTCATTTTATGAGGCTAGCATTACCCTAATTCCAAAACCAGATAAAGACACTACAAAAAAAGAAAATTATAGGCCACTATCCCCGATAAACACAGATGCTAAAATCCTCAATGAAATATTAGCAAACCGAATACAGCAATGCATCAGAAAGATCATACAACATGATCAACTGGAATTTATTCTGGGAATGCAAGGATGGTACTGTAGAGGGAGTCAAGGCCGATACCAAGGATGAAATGAAATGTTATCTGCCCTGCTGCAGGTGTTGAGACGCTATCTGCCCTGACTAATGCTGTGAATGCTTCTCTCCCACCTCTGTGGGCCCCTTCGTGCCAAATCTATACTACGCCTCCCAATACCCTTCCCTGCTTAACCCAGCATAAAAGGAATGCGGGGCTATTGTTCTGGGCTCAGAATTTGGAGCTTGTCTCCTCTGGGCCCGTGTACGTAAATAAAGGTTGTGCTCCTAACCCCTCAGTGTCTGGTCGTTTCATTTTTCCGTAACAGTACAACATTCACAAATCAATAAACGTGGTTCACCACTAAACAAAATGAAGGTCAAAAACCATTGTGATCATATGAACAGATTCCGAAAAATGATTTGATAAAATCCAACATGCATTTATGATAAAAGCTCTAAAAAATATGGGAAGAGAGGGAACATCCCTAAACATAATAAAGGCCATATATGACAAACCCACTGCCAGCATCATACTCAATGGGAAAAAATTACAAATGTTCCTCTTAAGATCGGGAACAACATAGGGATGTCCACTTTCACCTCTCTTATTTAACATATTACTGGAAGTCCTAGCCACAGCAATCAGACAAGAAGAAATAAAAAGCATCCAAATTGAAAAGGAAGAAGTAATACTGTCTTTACTTGCTTATAACATGATACTGTACATACAGAATCCCAAAGATTCTACCAAGAAACTACTAGGACTGATAAATAAATTCATCAAAGTAACAGGATACAAAATTAGTATCCAGAAATCAGCTGCATTTTTACATGCCAACAATGAACTAACAGAAAGGGAAAACTTTTTAAAAATGCCATTTGCAATGGCTTTAAAAAGAATAAAATATCTAGAAATAAACCTAACCAAGGATATAAAAGACTTGTACTCAGAAAATTAGAGGACAGTGAAGAAGGAAATTGGAGAAGATACAAATAAGTGGAAGCACATACTGCGTTCATGGACAGGAAGAATTAACATCATTGAAATATCCATACTACCCAAAGTAATCTATAGATTCAATGAAATCCCTATCAAGATTCCAATGACGTATTTCACAGAACTAGAAAAATATTTCAAAAATTTATATGGAACCATAGAAGGCCCCACTTAGCAACAGAGATCCTGAGAAAGAAGAACAAAGCTGGGGGAATCATGCTACCTAATATGAAACTATACTATAAGCCCATAGTAATCAAAACAGCATGGCACTGGCATAAAAACAGACACATAGATCAGTGTAACAGAATAGAGAGCCCAGGAATAAACCCACACCTTTATAGTCAATTAATATTTGATAGAGTAAGTAAGCATATACAATAGACAGCAAAATCTCAGACACAGCCCGTAGAAATTTTTTATGGGATATATTTCCCCAGGCAATTGAAACAAAAGAAAAAATAAACAAATGGGACTACATCAAACTAAAAAGTTTTTGCACAGCAAAGGAAATCATCAACAAAATATAAAGTCAACCCACAAAATGGGAAAATATATTCACCTATACATCTGATAAGGGATTAATATACAAAAATTATAATGTACTTACAAAACTAAACACCAAATAAACAACCCAATTAAAAAATGGACAAAGGACCTGAATAGGCACGTCTCTAAAGAGTACATACAGATGGCCAATAGACATATGAAAACATGCTCAAAGTCACTAATCATCAGAGAAATGCAAATTACAACCACAATGAGAAACCATCTCACACCTGTCAGGATGGCTATTATCAAGAAATCAACAAACAACAAGTGCTTGCAAGGATGTGGAGAAAGGGGAACCCTATTGCACTGTTGTTAGGAATGCAGGTTGGTGTAGCCACTGTGGAGAGCAGTATGGAGATATCTCAAAAAATTAAAAGTGGATCTGCCTTTTGACCCAGTGATTCCACTTCTGGGAATATATCCAAAGGAACCCAAAACACTAATTTGAAAGAACATAAGCACACCTATGTTCATTGCAATGTTATTTACGATCACTAAGATATAGAGGCAGCCCAAGTGTCCATCAGTAGATAAGTGGATAAAACAACTATGACACATTTACATAATAGAATACTAGTTAGCCATAAAAAAGAAGAAAATTTTACCCTTTGTGACAGTATGGATAGACCTGGAGAGCATTATGCTAAGTGAAATAAGCCAGTCAGAGAAAGACAAATACCATATGATTTCACTCATATGTGGAACCTAATGAACAAACTTAGCTCACAAGCAAAACAGACACAATCTCATAGATGGAGAACAGAGAACAGCTAGTGTGGGCGGGGATGTTAGGGGATGGAGGGAGTGAGCAAGAAGGAAAAGGACTCATGGACATGGACAACAGTGTGGTGATTGCTGGGGGGAGGGAGGTATAAGGGGACTAAATGGTAATGGAAAAAAATACAATAAAGTTTTAAAAAGAGAGCAAAACAAAACAAAAACAAAACAAAACAAAAAACAAACAAATGGTGCATGAAAACTGGACATCCACATGCAAAACAATGAAATAGGACCCTTACCTAACATTATATATATATAAAAAAATCAAAATGGATTAAAGACCTAAATGTAAAATCTAAAACTATAAAACTCTTAGAAGAGAACATGGAGTAAAAACTTCACAGCATTGGATGTGTCAGATTTCTTGGATATGACACTAAAGGCATGGGCAACAAAAGAGAAAAATGGGTAAATTGGACTTCATGAAAATTTAAAAATTTGCACACACAAAAAAAAACAAAAAACGTTAAGAGTAAAAAGCCAACCTATGGGAGAAATATTTGCAAATCATATATTCAATAAGGGAGTAATATCCAAATACATAGAAAACTCCTAATATTCAACAACAAAAATACCCAATTCAAAATGAGCAAAGGACTTCAATAGACATTTTTCTTAAGATAAACAAATGGCCAATAAACACATGAAAAGAAATCTGTGAGGCAGAAGGCATGTCAATAGAAATATCCCATACTAAAAATCAAAGAGAAATAGGAATGAACATGGAACAAAATATCTAATAATGTGGGACAATTACAAAAGGTGTAACATACACATAGTGGGAATACCAGTAGGAGAAGAAAAAGGAAAAGGTAGAAACATTTGTGATATATTTACTGTAATAAATGAGCTCATATTGATACAGCATTATTAACTAGAGTCTATATGGTTCACATTAGGGTCCTTCTTTGTGTTTTACTGTTCTATGGGTTTTGACAAATGCTTAATGTCATCTATCACCTTTGCAGTATCATACAGAATAGTTTCACTGCCCTAAAAATTCCCTGTGCTCCACCCTTTGCACTCCCCCAAACCCTGGCAACTCCTCTTTTTTTGTACTGTCTCTATAGTTTTTACTTTCTCTAGAGAATGTCGTATAGTTGGAATCATACAGCATGTAGCCTTTTCAGATTGGCTTCTTTCACTTAGCAGTATGCCTTTAAGGGTTCCTCCAAGTCTTTTCATGGCTCGAGAGCTCTTTTTTTTTATTTTTTATTGCTGAACACCGTTCTATTGTCTGATGTACCACACTGTATTTATCCATGCATCTTATTGAAAAGCATCTTGGTTACTTCTAAGTTTTAACAATCAGCTCACCTAGGTAAATATCAAGGAGCACAACTGCAAGACTGCACAGCAGTAACACTATGTTTAGCTTTGTAAGAAACTGCTAGAGTGTCTTCCAAACTAGTTATTCCATCTTGCATTGCTACCAGCAACAAATGAGCAGTTTTCTGCTCTGGATATGTTTTGCAAATATCTTCTCTCAATCTGTAGCTTGCCTTTTCATTTTCTTAGTGGTGTCATTTGAAAAAGAAAAGTTTCTAATTTTGATAAAATCTCAATCAAATTTTTCATTTGTGCACCAAAAAATGTTTCATGTGTTTTACATCTTACCTAAGAAGTTTCTCCTTAACCCAGAGTCACAGAGTTTTTTTTCTTATGTATTCTTTTAGGTTTATAGTCTTGTTTCTTAGTTTTTGGATCTAACATCTATTTTGAGCTAATTTTTGTGTACAGGATGAAGAAAAAGATGATGTTCATTGTTTTGTATATAAATATTCAATTGTTCCAGCAACATTCACTGAAAATATTATACTATCACTTCGTCATTGAATTACGATGACACTATTAACAAAAATCAGTTAATTATGTATGTGTAGGTCTCTTTCTGGACTCTATTCTATGCCACTATATGCCAAAACTACACTGTCTTCATTACTGTTGGGTGATAGTAATCCTTGAAATCAGGGTGTGGGAGACATAAAATAAATGATTAAATTAAAAGAACGAAAAAAGAAGAAAAACACTGAACAAAAGAGTTAGACATTTTTGTACATGAGTAGGCTTTTGCAGATTACAGTGAAAGCCATCCGTCTTCTTTAACAGCCTGTAGAAAGAGTGGTGGGTTGGAGACTGCAGTGTTCTGCTGTCACCAGCTTTGCTTCTCTGCTGTCTGCCATCTCTGAGACTCACAAATATTACAGCAGAGTTATCGATGCAGTTCATGTATCTAGAGTGGCTGCTAGGAAGTGTTGGTTAAAATAAAAAAAGCAAAGCACGGTAGAGATTTTTCTCAGGGCTCTGTAGTCAAGCAAATCCATGTGTAAAGAATGATTGATTTTAGAGGTTATGTGAGACACTGTCATTCAAGACATTTCCAGATACAAACTAGATGATAGCATAACAATTCAAATACCCATGAATCTCTCCCCCCGCCCTACAGATTTAAGCTTTCTGATACTGAAGACATAAACACTTTGTATTTGGTGAGAGATATTCTGTCTATAAGACTAATGATTTATGGCAACTCCATAATCCCACCAAGCCTGGACAATGTGTTCTCTATTCCTCAGGGAGCTGGGCCCCCAATGTTGGATTATAAGAGCAGAAATTGGATCAATTTGTTGGACTATGCTCAGTGAAACTCTCTGACAAGGCTCCAAATTATATTATCCCTAGAATCATCTGAAATGAACTCCTTGTAACTTATCAAAGCCTACTTACACCATGAAAGTATAATTTTCAAAAAGTTATAAACAGGGCTAATATGCATATGGTATATACACATGTTGAGGCTATATTAACTCATTAATGAGAGAAATGGTAACGTGGTAAAAACTAGTTAGGAGAGTACTTTTTGAGGGACTAAGTATTTATAGGTATTTAGAAAAGGTATTAAAATAAATTTCTATGTGATACAGAACTGATTTATATCCTACAGGGCAATAAAAATCATAACCTTTGGGATTTTCTTTTCAACTGGATAGAAATTATTTACACCATTATGAGAAAAGATCTATAAGTTAACATGTAACTTAACAGAATCCAAGCCAATAATTAATAATAAATAGCAAAATCAAACAAAGGTTTATCCCTGTAGATGAGTAAACAATCCTCGGTAAGCTCGTTCCAATTTGACATTGAAAGAGTTATTTGCAAGGTTTAGTTATTTTTTCCTAACACCTTGTATTGCACTAACAAGATTTTATTTGCTCCTGCTTGCCTTCCCATCCCTGCCTCAGTTTGATTTATGGCCTACAGCTCTTGCAAAATATTCACTTTCCTGCTCGCCAATAGAAATTTTGGGGACTAAGTAGGAAAAGAACAGGTGATCTTTTTCCCTGACAATAGATTTACTCTCCTTGGTGCCTTGGCTACCACTTCTGCTTCTCTGGCCATCACAGTGTCTGTTGTTATTGCTCAGCTGTTGAGGCGTCTGCATCTGCTACAAGCTGACTAGAACCTTTGGCCCTGCTGTCGAGTGCGTGGCGGTTTCTTTTAGGGTGCATCTGCACTGTGCTGATAAATGTTTAACGACTGGTTCTTTAAAAAAAAAAAAGTTCTGATTTGTAACATTTGCCAGTTTTCATGGTATAAGTACTTTCACTATGGCCAGTTTCAAGCTTCCAACATGATTTTAACCAGCTAAGTTGGTATAAGTCAGTTCCGGTACACCACTGGCTAGAGGCAGAGGGGTGCCTCACACCATTGAGACAAAAGCTATTGAAGAATCCCACAGCAGAGCTCCTGAGGCTGTTTATAGGGTTTTAGTTAAAAAACCAGAAAACAAAAACAAAAAACAAAAAAAACAAAACAAAAAAAAACCTCTCAGCACTTTTTGTTACATCTTTCCATGTTCCTCTAAATGACCCAGCAGGAGAACCTCAGTCATTATAGGGAAAAGGCAGCTCCAGTGAACTCGGTGCAACCCTATAGCTGGCTCGCCCAGCCTGTCCAACACTTCATTCACAGCTAGTCTTGAGAATGGAAAGCTATAAGAAAAAAATGCTTAGACTCATTTTACTAAAATGCTGTGAAACTCTCAGCCTCAGGAGCCCTATCATGGGATGCTTGAGTAGTTGGAACTTATTTGAAACTGCTATAAACAGTAGGAGTTTAAATGTGTACAAAGTGATATATAAATGTACTCAGTGTTCTGTGTTAAATCTAAGTATGAATCATATATTTGAGGGTAGGGTCACTCATTTGCCAGAGGGTTGAGAACCTGACCCAAAGTTTATGCCCTGCTATTATATCTAATATCCAAACTCTTGTCGTTCTGAATGACAGAATAACCAATAGAATTCTGCTTCACTGTTATGGATAAAATCGACCAACCGAAGGATTGCTTGTCAAGGCCATCTTCCCTGAGGAGTTGCTCATTCAGGATACTGTTTCACCACATCACCTAGAGCATTTTGTTTTCTTGGACTCCCTGCTGATCCTTTATGTGCTTCTTGAGTGCTGCGAACAGAGACGCACACAGTGTCCCAGGTGTGGACACATTGCTTTTGGTACAAAAATAGGAATAATTTCTAACATTTTATATACCTCTTCAGAGGCATCACAGCATTTTTCCAGTTCCCTTTGTCCTCAAAAGCATGGCAAATCAGTGTCTTCAGAGATTCAACCAGATATTATATGTTTTGGGAACTTTCTGTTTGTTATACTCCTCACATAGACAGGAACCTAATCATTGCTCCTGCTAGTCCATTCAAGGCCTATGTCCAAAATAGAAAGATTATCCTTCTTATAAGTGGAAGTAGCTCTGTGCCAAGGCACAAGACTTGAGGAGCAGGACATGAGCTGAATTTCAGCATTAATTCTTGGGTTGTCTTACAGCATTCACCTTCTTACCCAGAGTAAGACTGATCATCCATCCTTGTCTATTGACTCTAAACCAGAACTTTAGCTTCTACAAGAATCCCTTCAAAACAGAACCTTTTTCTGATCCTCTTTGGAAGGAGGGATACTACAAAGGCACTCTATGTTTTAGAACCTGAAAAGTGCAGCAGGCTGGGCATTTGCCCCATGAGGCTGAGATGCCCATTTCCTGTCTCCATCCCCAACCTCTGTACCTGGAAGGTATTCTTTAAACTTCCTTATATTTGTATAGCTTCTAAAATAAAAATAATTTCAATAAAAACTGTGTAGCCCCTAGGACATTTTTAAGTTGATGGAAATAATTACATCCATTTGGGCTGCTACAACAAAATACTATAGACTGAGTCAGCAACTCAAAAGCTAAAAACTGCATTTCCTAGACTTTCTTGCAGCTAGGATTTTTGGGCATTATTATAGTTCCACTAATCAAATGCACTCACTTGAGACTTGAAAGGCAAAAGTGAGGGAGAGACCTTGCCTCTGACCCCCCTGCTGACTTAAGCAAGATGCAAAAGACAGAGAATGGAATGAATGTAATGTCCCCCATATCTAGCACAACTATGTGGCCATTACATAATATTTTAAAAATACGTATATTTGAAAAGTTTACAAAACAGGAAATGTACTATTTTTGTTTTAAAAATTAATGAGCTGCATATATATATATATATATATATATATATATATACTGAAAGAATATACAGTATACCAAAGTTAATGCTATTTCTGAGTAGTGGCTGTAATATGTTGATGGAATAAATTCTTGAGTAGGGTGGGGATGAAGAAGGGATTCAAATAGATGGTGAGGTTAGGCTTGGGACAGAAGAAGGGTTATCCACACTTCTAAGGTTGAAGAGGAGAAGATAAAGACGTGTTCAAAGACAAGTTGTCGGTGGGACAGGGAGCAGTGACATGGTTCTTAATTGTTGTCCTCCATTTTTGCTGTGATGTGGAGACAAGGCCATTACTGAGAATGAGAGTGAAAGCTCTGGGGTTGGAGATGTTAGATTAATGGTGAAGGTTCAAGATACAGACATGGGGAATGGTGGTGACAGCTGGTCAGGCTCGGGCACAGTTGTTTCTGGTGGGCAATAAGGGCCCAGCTGATGTAAGAAATTAGCCAGTGCTGCCTAGATGATTTCTCCAACAGGACTCAATAGCCACAGAGGCTAATAGTGGTTTGGTGTATCACGGTCTTCAACCCACCTGGCATTTCTTGAGTGAGTTAAAATTTCCCATCAACAGTCATTGACTTTGACCATATTAAATATGACTAGGCATTCAATCAAATCTTTTTTTTTTATTAGGGAGGCAGCCATACTATAATTAATAAAGAATTTGGGTTCTCAAATATAACTGTCATGATACAAATCCAGGCTGCATCACTTAGAGTTGTGTGATTTCTGTATGCCTCAATTTTCTTATCTGTGTGGTAGAGGCAATAATAGCATTTATTTCACAGAGTTGGTGTGAAATTTAAATGAAATAATGCAAAGTGTTTAGAACAATATCCAGCACACTGTAAGCCCTTAATACATTTTATTTGCCATTTGTTATTATTATCATCTGTGTTAATATGGAAAAGGAACAGTGTGAAAAAATGTGTGATTTAATTGTATTACCTATTTCCACTTGCTCACTAGATCTGATCTCAGGTTTTTGTGTTATACCAACATGGTTGAGGAGTAGAGTTCTTTAATTAATCAAATATTCTGATTAAGATATCATTGCCATATATTGATTAGCAATTTCCAAAGTAGCACTGCATAATAAAATATGCAGAATGTGATTTTTTTCATTGCATGTTATCTATTCTGGTGAATTAGGGGAGATTGACACACCTGTTACAATTTGGTTCGTCAGGAAACAGACTGTGAGGTGGAAATTAACATGCAGGAAGTTTATGAGACAGAGCTCTTAGGATCGATACCAGTGGAAAAACAAGGGAAAGACACAGCAATGTACAGGGGAAGGAGGCAAGCTGCAATGCCACCTCTGTTGAATGAAGAAGCCTTAACTCATGTCGTGGGGGGCCGCTGAGCCTTGTATGGCCCCTCACAGTTTTCTAAAATTGGAGTCAGGGGTTGCAGCCTATATATCTATGCACTGAGCAAACATTTGATGCAGGCTACCCCTGAAAGGAAGCATGGCATTGGGCAAGGCAGTTACTTTAACAGAGGCAATCCTCAAAGAGGGCTGACAGCTGAGGGACACCTTTGGACAACACTTTTAAAATCTTGGAGAACAGTTCCTCCTTCCTTCTGGAGGGCAACTTGGGTGTCATATCAGAGTATCCACCACCTGATTTTTTGAGCATCATCATTTTGAATGTCACTTATTGAAATATGGTAGATGTACAGTTTTGTTAAAAAGAGAACCTTGACCAATCAAGTACCAGGTGAGAGAGATATTTGAGTTTTCATGGCAACAGAATTCAAGCGGTTTATTTATTGCCTGTGATTTAATCTTTCTACTGTGGAGGAAATTTGGAAATATACGTGTATGTGTGTGTTTTCTCCAATACAACCTAGACATGCTTTTCTCTTTCCCTCTCTTCCAGTAAATCATCTCTCCACTCTCCCAGGCTTGCTTTATCTGTCTCTTCTGTTCAGTGTCCTTCAAATACTACATTTTCTTGTAACAGAAGAGAATGTAAGCCAGAGCCACGGGGGAATTGACCTTCTAGTGTTGTTTTCTACAGACGTGGAGGATTAGCTGAACACAGGCACTTACTCAAGAAAGGATTACCAGAAGGACATAGTGGGTCCCAGGGGAGGAAGGCCTGTGTCTGGCACAGATGATAGTCATAACAACTGGTATCCTATGGCAATAATGACCTGGGGACAGTGGGGTGAACACTGGCCATTGGGCCTCATTTGGAACAATAGGTGTGGTCGTTTTTGTACTTGATCATAGTATTTCACTGTGCCCAGTGTCTGCTGGGGTTGTGGATTAAACATGGAGCTGGCACTAGTTTATACCTTCCTTCACCTTTATATTAACTTGTTTCTATTTGGAACTTACACTTTTTTCAAGCTATTGAAAAGCATGTCTCTTGCCAGGGCTGCTTGTTAGTGAGGGCCTGAGGAGGAAGGCAAGACATTGTTATTGCTCCTACCACTGTTTCAGTTCTGATGGTAGTGTAGGTAATTAATCTTGGAAAACATTTATAGTAAAGCAGAACAAAGAAAATCTCAGAGACCTTATCTGAAATGAATAGGAAATGGTGGCAGTAAATAATGGTGTTCAAATGAAGGCTTTCAGCGTGTTCCCTACCCCCACCTCAACCTCACTAGGGATTTCTTATTTTCTTCTTTTGTACATAGGTCTTGAGAATTAAGAACAGGCTGGAAAAGTGCATGGCCTTTTCACAGAGAAAAAAAAATACTAGTTATAGTGGAGTGTGGGATGTGGTAATGCAGGATGCAAAGTCGGCCAGACAACAAGTATTTGTTGAGTGCCTACTGCTAACATGCGGTGCACTGAGGAGATGCAGAAGAGCAAGGTTCAGTAGCACATGCTGTCCATTCCCTGCTCCTGTACCTTGTCTTTACTACTTCGGTGCATGCAGGTCCCTCTTACAATTGTCAGCACGTGTATTTCATTACCTGGAGTCTTTCTCTGGCTGTCAGAGCCCTTTTGCCTGCGTGTTGGGCATCCCAGAAGTACTGGGAATTAATGCTCCTGTAGGAGCAGCCCTCAGTCATGACTGACAGGAGTGGGTGTATAAATAGACCACTTCTCTCCCCTCTATACTGGCTCTGATAGGTCCCTGCTCGATTAAGTTCAATGTAGCCAGCTTGATAATGGACATCTTATTGGCTGCCTTGTTTATCTATGTCTCACTTCTCTAGTCCTTGATGAGTGTTTGTAGAGATCATCTTCCAAATAAACTACTTGTACTCTGATCCTTATCTCAAGGTATTCTGGGGAACCAAAGCTAAAGCTCAGTGTATTGGAGAAAGCAGACATATTGTATAAGTATAAATAGTATTACAAGAAGTACAGTTTGCTTTAAGTTACAATCTTTGTGCTTAATTTTCTGTGTGAAATTCAGGGTCCTCTGTCATGAAAAAGAGAAATAGGTGTATAAGTATCTATTTTGCTATTTACAGTACAGGCAAGGAGTTTCACTGCTTTATTGAAAGAGGAGAAATACAATGAGTCCAGCCATGAACATGATGCCTCTGTCCTTTGTGGTGAAAAGGTTGGAGATATTTCTAAAGTGCAGTGCAGAGTCTGGCTAAGGTGTGTGGATTGGGGGATTCTGCTGGGAAGCAAGGAGAGGCAAAATGTGAGTCACATTTTCAAGACACACATGTGATAACTTGATATGTAAAACTCTTTGTTAAATTTTTAAAGCTAAAAGCAAAGGGGTAAATAGTAAAAGAATTGGGACTAAGATAAAATCACTTTCCAGGCAGTTGCTGACCTGTACACAGTGGCTTCCTTGTGTTAACAGTGACAAGTCACCAGCCACCAAGTTATTTATTACAGTGTAACAGCTGCAATTCTGTGGGTATGGATGCATTCCCTAAAATCCCCTAGGCTTTCTTTCAAATCCGGATTTTGTTAGCATCAATGGTTGTGTCTATTGAGTAGTTCAGCATATAGTGAGCTATACCGTTTATCTTTAACTAGAGCTCAGAAAAATGTTACTTAATGCAAAGGAAAGCCATTTTGTTTTGGGTTCACTGGCTCAAATTACTGCCCCGCCCCCTTGTTAACTTGCTATTTACCTCGTGGGGAAAAAAGACACTGCAGAGCAGAAATGAGAAGCAGGATGTGAATTCCCCTTTCCATCCCTATTTTCCCTCCCCAACCTCTTCGGTATAGAGGACCTCTTTACCTAGGGAAACAAGGGAAGGTGGTGTGAATAGGCTCTGGAGCAAATTGTGCTCAAAATCTTGCTCTCAGGAACATGGCTGCCAGTCGGCTCAGCCACTGTGGACTGGTGCTTCATTTCCTTCCCTTTCAGATGGAGGAAAGTGTTGTCCCAGAGTTCTACCAGGCAGGAAGGGCTCTCAAGGAAAAAAGACTGGGCTTGAGCTTCTAATTAAATGCTTGCCAAGACTCAAGAAATCGATTCTGTTCTCCTCACTGGAAAGATCTCCTCTGCAGTCATGTCCCTTTTATCCATGCGCAGAGAAACACATTTAGTATCCAATACCCATAGCACATCAGTGTAGCTTAGTTCATCACGTCCCATTCGAGAAGAACCTTTTTTTCTTCTGAGTAACAATAAAAAGTTGTTGTTTTCTGTAGGGAGAATAATCAATATCTTCATGTGACAAATTCTGTGTAATGGGAACCCTGGCAAACAGGGTTTCCATTACAGCCTCCTGATTTCACAGAAAAAAGTTTGATTTCTGAAATCGTTATTTAAAGAGCACATCGATTTTTTTTTTTATAATGAGGATTCCACCTGCTGTACAGGGAGAAGCGAATGAAAGGTGCCAGGAACTGGAAGGGAGGGAAATAGTGAGGGAAATGAAAGATAACTGGGTATTCTTTTAAAAATTTTTGAAAATATATTTTATCGATTTTGCTATTACAGTTAAGAAACCACATCTAACATTGGGCTTCAGCTGGCACTGGAAAGCGGCCAGCCTGAGGAAAAGGAGCTGACTGTACTCCTTGCCAAGTGCAGTGGGCAGAGCTAACAGAGGGAAAGCTGAAAAAATGTAGTTGAGGAGGATAAAAGTAAATAGAAAGGAGGCTATTAATTCAGTGTCTTTAAGAATAATTTGAGCTTTTACACTGCAGCTGTTATTTAAGTTAAGAGAATCAAATGGGAAAGAAAGGCTAGAACCACAAGTCTTCTAGAAGAGTGACCGATAAAGAACACAGACCTCTCTTTGACACATCATCGTTAAGTTTCATTGGTTCACGGCACAGCTTCCTCTAGTCCTTGCTGCCCTTTGAAGACATCTGATGAATTAGGCTCCACTGATGTTATTGAGTGTCAGACACTCATTGTGTTTCTCTAAATAGGTAGTAAGTATATTTGTATTTAAAAGTGTATTCAGACTTGAAGAAATAATTTATCATGGGGGAGTGGTGAGCTCAGTTAAGTCAAAGCCAAGTTTTGTCCCCCCATTCTTGTCACAGATCCATTCATTGGGGATTTTTAAAAAATCTCTGAATTTCTGTTGAATTGTTTATTACATTGCTTAAATATATGGAATGTAAAATGTAAAATTTTACAGAAAATTATAAAGAAATAAAGGCAAATTCCAAGGCTTAATGGCAGTGATATGTGAGCTTACAAACACCCTCACCCCAACCAGCCCATGCTTGGATGAGGGCATCTTCAGAAGCTGCCAGTTTTATGATTCTGTGAGGTCTGAACTGAACATCAACAGAAGACTTGACCTGGAAGCGATTCAGTCAGGCCTGGCCTCTTGTCAGCATTTTCAGGATACAATGGATTGTCTCTATGCCTGTGGCACCTTTTGAGGTGATCACTTAACTCATAATTTATAGGGCAAGGTACTAGGAGGGGTACAAAAAAACCCAAAGTCAAGTCTATAATGAACAGATTTATTTTAATGTGCTTTTAGGTAGGTCAGCACCTTTCTTTAGATAGAATATTCTGTGATGATGGACATATCCTACAGATGTTTCCCTCTCCAGTACATAGCCACTAGCCACATGTTATTGAGCATGTCAGGCGTGGTTAGTGTGATTGGGGAAGTGAATTTTAAATTTTATCTAATTTTAATTAATTTGAATTTTTGTAGCCAGATGTAGTTAGTGGTTACTATGCTATACAGATGAAAGAAGTAATCCTTGGAAAATTTGAAAATGGAATAATTAGCAACATTTATATTTTTTACGTTAAAGAGAAAACTGGAACCCTGGAATCACACATTTAAATAGTTTATCCTATCGGCCATGTCCGTCTGTGACTTGAGTGACTACGATATTACTCCGTGTTTCTTTGGGGAACATGTAAATTTTTTGTTAAAGGTAGGGTCCCCTTGTCGTTATTTTTGGCCTCCAGGTCAGACTAACATGTAGGGCTTCTTCCTCCTCCAGATAATTAGACATTGCCTCCCAAAGTTAGATCATTTTTTTTTCAATAAGAGCAAGAAGCTGGAGTCTTTCCGAAGAATAAAGCTTTCCTTGAAGACAAGATATTCTCTAAACACTGGCTGTGGAAAAAACTGGAGGACTTTTAAGTAAAAATAATGGCAGTCCTTCCTTCAACTCTCCCTGGGAAGGACAGCATTTGTGGTTTGAATACATTAAAGGCCAGATCACTCTATGCCCACTCCAGGAAGATCACATATATGCATATCTTTAATTCCTTGCCCTTGGTCAACCAACAAAAGGGAATCGGGACTGAAATCCCATGTGAACCTTCTTGGAATTTAAAGCCCACTTTGCTGAGACAGGATTAAGCAAGATAAAGAGAACAACAAGAAAATGAACACAAACACAATTAGACTACACCAGCCCCTCAGTCAAGTCATGTGTAATTTCTAATATAAAAGTGATTTAATTATGCCATCATGACTAAAATCACTTATTAAGTGCCCATTTATATGTGATGCTGGACTGGGAAGATACATAGTAAAAGTCAGACTCAGTCTCAACCCACTAGACAGAAATAATGAAACAGAGATATTCAGAATGGATTAAATACATTAATGAATATTTACATCCAGTGCAAATGTAGCCCCCACAGAGCAGGCTTGAAACTCAAATGCCTAAAGAACAAAGCTCTGGACTGTTCTCATTTCGATGCCGAAGGTGAGGGGAGGAGAATGGAGGAAACTGTTTGGATCTGTGATTCTCTTTGTGATGTATGTGAATGTGCTAATGCTATTTGTCCTTTGGGAAAGGTGTGTCTATGTGGCAGGTGGGCTTGCTTAGGACTTATACAGCCTGGAAACTATTTTCTCTCTGCTCCAAACCAGAGAAACACGGCAAGGCACCCTGCCCCCTCCCTGCAGCATGCACTAATATGTGTCACAGAAGGTGTGTGGAAGAGAGAAAGAAAGAGAGCTCAGTGGAACAAGAGAGCTGTGGAACTCCATGCACTACCAGGAGTCCCTCTAGATGCGGGGATGGGGAGGGGCCTGTACGAAGCAGGGCTTTTCTTGCTTAAGGCTGTGGAGTTAAGAGAAACTAACTAGGCTTAAAGCTAACTAGGAGGCTGATGACCAAGAAACCAAGAAGAGGTATCCAAAGGCTTGACAAAGCAAAGGGGCTAGAAGTGCAAAGTTAAGTGTCAAGTGCAGAGCCAGAAATCCAGAAATCATTAAAGGTGGGAGAGCTCTGATTGGTGTGGCTCAGTAAGTTGGACATTGTCCTGCAAAGCACAGGATCACCGGTTCCATTCCCAGTCAGGGCACATGCCTGGGTTGTGAGTGTGGTCCCCCGTCGGGGTCAGGGTGCATATGAAAGGCAACCAATCAATGTCTCTCTCTGTCTTTCTTCCTCCCTGCCCCTTGTCTAAAAATAAATTTAAAAAATCCTTTTTTTTTTAAAAGAACGATGGGAGAAAGAGAATGGGTTGACAAAAAGAGGAGAAATTTGGGGCAATTGCTTAGAATAATTGCAGTTGTTTGAAGCTTGTTTTTAGGCTGGCACATGCTTTGGTGGTTGCCTAAGTTTGAAAGTTAGATAGGTTGGTGAGGTAATGACACTCAGTCACTTTGTAGGACAAAAACTGGAAGTCGCAGCATTGCACAAATCTGTGCACTGGGAACCTAGAACTGTAGAATAATCCATATCCAAACCAAAGTGCCATCCTAGAAAGATTAGAAAAAGGAAGTGTGAGAATTCTCTAAGTGTGCTGGCCCAGATGTGAAGAAGTGGTCCTTCTATTACAGGGTGGTGTGGGGGCAGAAACAGCCTGAAACAGAGATGATAGATGACATAGGAGGAAGAAAAATTTAAAATGACATAGGAGCTTTCATTCAAGGGGTATAACACCTTAAATGCTTTGACTCACTAAATCCAGTAGTAATTTATCAGCCTTTGCTTATCTATTTGGCTAACTTTGATAGCTTGGATCAGTGTCAACTTCTTCAAAACTTTTGGCATTGGTACCTGTGATATCACATTCTCCTGGTTTTCAAGTGTTCTGCACTAGACTAGTTTCCTTCCTGACTGGACAGTTTCTTTTATGGATATCCATGGATGGTCTCCTCTCAGTCCAAACCACCATCATCTCTTACCCAGACATTCCACAGCAACCCCCTTACAGTTTTTTTGTTTAGTTTTGTTTTAAGAGTGTGGTATTCTCTTTTTCTCTTTACGTTCCTGCCTCAGCTCATGTCATGAAAACTTCTCATGGCCTTTCTCACCTTAAGGGAAATGCTGGTTAACATCAACACTGCTACCCTCACTCGAAAATTTAGTAGAGGAGGCCCTAATATTCTCTCCATTCTTCCATACCCTTGACTTTAATGTTCCACAAAGAATATTAAATATACCTAGGGGGTGATTTGGGGGTAAAGGTCATTGTTCAGCATGGTGTTCTCTTTCTTTTCGAGCAGCCAATGAGCTTCATCCATCTGCCTTTAAGATAGCACCAAGCCTTTTCACTCCTATGTCCATGTGGTAAGCTAACCAGATAAGGGCTTTCGTACCTTTAAATGGAGTTTGTATATTTCAAATTCATCCAACTGCATAAATACAATTCAAAGGGAGGGAGTTAGGAAAAGCCATTAGAACTTCGGTACCAGTTGCATCCAATTCAGCATTAACAACAAAGTTGATAATATATTTCAATTCACATCTGCTTCTTGTCAAGAACCCAGAGTTGGGAAAAGGGTTGTGATTAATTGGCATCTTTAAATACCAACAGTCCCTTTGCTTCCAGTTTTGTTCCTCTTTAGTTAGAGATGAACACATGTCTCAGTTCATACAGAGCATTCTCAGTTTATGCCTATTGCTCTGGTAAATTATTAATACCATCTTCTTAGAGGACTTAGCATAAAGCTAATGAAACACACCAGCACAGTACCTTTCCAAGGTCATTTAACTAACTTTGTAATTTTGTATTCTGTTTTTTTCAAAGAGGGCTCCCCAAAGGTACTTAAACCTCAGGTAAATAAGCCTGGATCCACTTTTAAAGCCCTCTTTAACTCTCAAAAGTGTCCTAATGGGATAAAAAAAATTTGTATCCAAAGTATATCAAGAACTCTCAAAACCCAGAAATAGAAATGAACAATCTAATTAAACATGGGCAGATAATGTAACAAAAAGCTTCACCGAAGAAGATATATGAATGACAAATAAGCTCAACATTATTAGTCACTGAGGAGATGCAAAGTAAAACCTCAATGAGATACCACTACGTACCTATCGGAATGGCTAAGACAAAACCAACAAACAAAAAACTTGACAATACCAATTCCTGGTGAGGATGTGGAGCAGCTGGAACTCTCATAGATTGCTAATGGGTACAGAATACAGTTTAGTAATTTCTTATAAAGTTAAACGTGCACTTAACCATATGTTCTCCCCCCAAACACCAATTGTCCTTCAACTGGTGAATATATAGGCAAACTGTGGTATATCGATATAGTAGAATACTGCTCAGTAATAAAAAGGAATGAATTTCTCATATTTAAAACACATGGGAAAAATCTCAAATTTTATTATTATTCTAAATGAATGAAGCCAGGCATAAAGATTATAGACTATACGATCCCATTTATATGACATTCTGAAAAAGGCAAATCCATAAGGACTAAAAGCAGTTCAGTGGTAGCCAGGGGCTGGGATGGAGGAAGGGGTTAACTAAAAAGGGAAATTTGGAGAGGGATATGAGTATTGTATATCATTCTTCTAAATATATTTTATATCTTTGTTGTGGTGATTGTTACACAACTATATGCTCTTGTTAAAACTCAAAACTATAAGTCAATAAGTAAACATTACTAAATATAAATTGTACTATAATAAACCAGACTTTAAAAAAGTGTTCATCAAGGAAATGTAAATCAAAACCACAGTGAGATACCACCTCACACCTGTTAGGATAACTATTATAAAACACAAAAGACAACAAGTGATGGCGAGGCTGTGGAAAAATTGGAACCCTTGTACACTGTTAGTGGGAATGCAAAAATAGTACAACTACTGTGGAAAACAGCAAGGGGGTTCCCCAAAAAGTCAAAACTAGAACTACCATATGATCTAGCAATCCCATATTTCAATGTTTATTCAAAAGAATTGAAATCAGGATTTTGAAGAGATGTTAGCATTCCCATGTTCATTGCAGTGCTATTCACAATAGCCAAGATGTGTAAACAATAGCCAAGATGTGTAAACAAACTAAATGTCCATTGACCAATGAATGGATAAAAAATGTGGTATGCATGTGCAATGGAAGATCGTTCAACCTTTAAAAAGCAGGAAGTCCTGTTATATGTGACAGCATGGTTAAACCTGGATGACATTTTGTTAAATGAAATAAGCAAGTTACAGAAGGACACTTACTGCATGATTCCACTCATATGAAGTGTTTAAAATAGTCAAACTCAAAGGAGCAAAGACTAGAATAGTGGTTACCAGGGGCTGGACTGGCGGGGGTGGAGAGGGCAAAATAGGAAGTTGCTAATCAACAGGCATAAAGTTTCAGTTAGGGAAGATGAGTAAGTTCAAGAGATCTACTGTACAAAATTGTGCCCATAGATAACAATATCTTAAAAATCTGTTAAGAGGGTAGATCTCATGTTAGGTGTTTTTTACCACAGTGAAAAGAAAAGGCTTCCCACTGTGAACAATAATATATATGATCACCCTACATCTAACCTGTATTCCCCCTTGGCATGACTTATAAGGCCTTGTATGACATGGCCTTGGTTTTCTTATTGTCGTTGCCCATCTCCTATTCCTGTTCCCTTAATTCTAGTCTGTTTCTCATGTACATTCTTTTCTGCCCCACTTTTGGCTGACCCCTGCTGGGATATGCTTCCCTGCCTGCTGCCCGATTTCACAGGATAACACCTACTACCTTGTAGGGCCTAGCTTTCTTAACACTTCATCTAGGAGGTCTTCTTCATGGACCTAGCCTAGGTTAATATTCTTAGCACTCTCTACTTTGTCTATCATGACACACATCAGATCATGTTGTGATTATCCATGAAAGTGTCCGTACCCCTGCTAGATTGTGAACTCCATCCACATACCTTTCTGTGTCCAATACCCAGTGTAACTTACACCCTGTGCACTTTGGACTCTTGGGAGATATTTGTTGAAAAAATAAAAATGTATAGAAAGTCAATGTATAACCTCATTATATGTGTTCCTTAGTTTGAGAATGTAGTATAAGAGTCATATGGATGAATTTCACAGTAAATTAAAAAAAATAATTACAAGATACTTTAAATACAATATTGCCTACACAGACAGACAATGGGTGATGGCTGTGACCTGAAGTGGATTGAGCAGCCTTCATGGGGAAGAAAGGACTTAAAGAATGAAATGACTTGAGAAGACTGGAGAAAACAGGGAGGACAAGTCCATGAGGACATCAGGATAAGTCAACGTATGCAGACCAGAAGGCACAGGTAATGTTTTAGAAAAAGTGAGCAGAGAAATTCTTAAAAACATATTTAAGTAATCCATAGAATGTCAAGAAAATAAACAAGAACAAGAAACAAAGGAAACAAAAAAAGTGATAAAATGGCATACTTAAGCCCTAACCTATTAATAATAAACAAATGCAAATGGTCTAAAAACACCAATGAAGAGACTAGCAGAATGAACAGAAATATGATGCAAATATAAACTGTCTACAGGAGACCCACTCTGAATAATACAGCATATATAGGTGGGAAGTAAAAGAATAGAAAAAGGTGTACCATATGAATATTAGTAGAAAAAGGTGGAAGTAGTTATATTAATGTGAAATAAAGTAAACTTCAGAGCAAAGAAAATTACCAGGGATAGAAAGGCACATTACATAATGAACAATAATCAATCCACTAAAACGACATGATGAGCCAAAATGTGTATGTACAAAACAACAGAGCTTCAAAATACATGAAGCAAAACCTGACAGAGCTTAAGGGAAATTTAGGTAAATCCACAATTATGACAATTGGAGACTTCAACACTTCACTCCTTAGAATTGATAGAATAGACAGAAAATAAGCAAGCATGTAGAACACTCACCATAATCAACCAAGATTTAACTGACACATATAAAGAGCACTCTACCCCAAAACAGTAGAATATGAATTTTCAAGTACCCACAGAACATTCAAGTGCCAAGATAGACCATATCTTAGACCATTAATTAAACTTCAACAAATTTAAAAGAATTGAAATCACATACAGGAAGATTTTAATTATAATATAATCAAACTATAAGTCAACGAGAGAGACAATTGAAAAATCTCAAAACATTTGGAAACTAAACAGCACACTTTCAAACAGTCCATGGGTCAAAGACAAGGTATCAAATGAAGTTATTTTAATAAAAAACAGGTAGAACATAATGAGAATGAAAATGGAACATAACAAAATATGTGGGATGCAGCTAAAGCAATTCCAAGAGAGAAAGTTATAACATTAAATTGTTATTATCAAAAAAGAGGAAAGGTCTCACTCAAGTCAATAATCCAAGTTTCTAAACAATAATCAAGTTTCTTCTACCTCAAGAAACTTGAAAAATAAGAGTAAAAACATCCAAATGAAGCAGAAGGAAGGACGTAATAAAGGTAAGAGTAGGAATACATGAAATCGAAAGTAGGAAAAGAACAGAGAAAATCAATGAATCAAAATAGCAAGTACTTAAAAGTAAATCAATAAAATAGAAAAGCCTCTACAAGATTGACAAGATAAACACAAATCACCAGTATCACAAATAAAACAGGATATCACTGCAGATCCTACAACCATTAAAATGATAATACAGGAATACTATGAACAAGTTTACACACATAAAATCGATAGCTTAGATTAAATGAACCAGTTCCTCAAATAGCACAAACTGCCAAAACTCACCAAGATGAAATAGACAATATGAATATATTTATAAACTATTAAAGAAATCTAATTTGTAATTGAAAGCTCCCCTCAAAAAGCCATCGCCAGGCCTATATGATTTTATTGTAGAAGTCTACCAAACATTTAAAGAAGAATTAACACTAGTTTTACACTATCTTTTCCAGAGAATAAATGATGATGGTAGTTATAAGCCACTAAACTTTAGGGTGGATTATGTAGCAATGGATAACCAAAACGTTGAGTCATCTACATTATCTTCTCACAGTGCTATTCTATTCTGTAACCCATGCTAATCTACACTGGCCCCCTGTTCGTGGAAGAGATATTATGTAATTGCAGAGAATGCTGTTGGTTTATTTGCTGTTTTCACTCTCCACACTTGGTGTACAGTTGACCAATGCTTCACTTACATTGCTCTGTTATTCCTGTTTCTAAATGGTTTATCCCTTAGCTCATGCAATGCAGAAACTTTGTAAGAAACCCGTAAGTAAATCTTAAAGCACACTACAGCTACCTGTCATCCCAGATTTTTCTGTCTGCTTTAGGCCTCTGCTTTGCTCCGAGTGGCCATGGAACCTATGCTGCTTAGGGAGATATCTCAGGCAGGGTATTATGATTACTGCTGTTATTTATTAGTAACATTTATTGACTGCTTAGTATGTACTGGGACTATACATGTATTCTTTAATTGAATTTTACAATAACTTCATAAAGGAAGTACTAAAATTATCCATATTTTATAGGTGAGGAAACAGGGGCTCAGAGGTAGTAGGTTAAAGAATTTCCCCCAAAACTCATGTCCACCCAGAATGTCAGAATGTGACTTCATTTGGGAATAGAATCTTTGCAGATGTAATTAGCTAACATAAAATCATACAAGAGTAGGGTGGGCCCCTAACTCAATGACAGGTGTCATTATAATAAAAGGAGAGGGCACAGAGGCAGAGACTGGAGTAATATAGCTGCAAGCCAAGGAATGCCAAGGGTTGCTAGCAAACCCAGAAGCCAGGAGAGAGGCGTGGGGCCAATTTTTTCCTCAGAGCCTGCAGAAGGAACGAATCCCTGCCAAAATCTTGATTTAGAACTTCTGGCTTCCTGAACTATGAGAGAATACATTTCCGTCATTTTAAGCTACCCAGTTTGTGGTAATTTGTTATGGCAGCCTTATTAAACTAATCCAGAGGTGTTAAAGTTGCTTGTCTAAAATCACACTGTTAGTAAAGATCACACCGTTGAAACCATGGCTTAAAACAAGGTCTGCCTGATTCCAGAGCCACAACATTGAACAAACATGCTCTCCTTTTTCTCTACAATACAATATCAAAACATTTTCCTATTGCACATAAATTGTCCTCTTTACAATATACTGAGGAAACATTAAACATCTTCTTTGGCCGTGGGAGCCTGGTTTGGTTGCTTGATGATTTCATGCCCACTCTATATGAGTAATACCAGTTCTTCTGGTTAAAAACATAGGTATAGGTATAGCTATAGGTAAAGGTCTAGATGTGGATACAGATATAGATATAAATGAAATTCACTGAAAAGAAGGCTTTCTGTCCTGTTTACATTTGTTTCCCTGATACGTAGTATAGTGTTCTCTATATCTAGCAAAATTTCAATAATGTCTGTTAATTAGTTATAAAAGAATGAATGGATATCTTCCCTTGGGGGCCTTATAATCTCCTTTCAAAGATTAGTCAGTCTCTATTCCCAAGTCTGTGCATCTAGTTAAATAAAGTGAGGAGAGCTTGGAAATTATTTTTTTTTACAATGAAGGAATTAAGACCATCGGCTTTTGAATCACTGGTTATAGGTTCAAATTCCATCTCCACCATTTCTTAGTTGTGTGTCATTGGGCAAGTTGATATATTTCTCTGAGCCTCATTGTTCTTATTTTTAAAATGATAGCAATAATAACTACTGCATAGGGTTTTGTTAGTATTAAGTGAGTTTATAAGTAAAAAATACTTAACACAGTAACTTGCCTATTCAAAGTGATTAAGGTAAGGTGGTTTTCAGAGTTTTAGATGTATGTATCATGAATATATTCAGCAAGTGCATTACTAGGATATTTATGATATTCTCACATGAATATATAGAGGAACATGTATTTTAATTGCTACTGAAGCTGGATTCAGTTACAGTATTTTCAATAAACTTTTTGGTTTTCTTCATAAAGTCCTCTATTAATGAATCCCTCAAGGTCTCATTAAATATAGATAATTCAGACAGGAAGTTCCAGAATGGCAATTACTGCCAAGATCTTTTTTTTTTTTAAGATTTTTTATTTATTTTATTTTTAGATGGAGGGGAAAGGAGGGAAAAAGAGAGGGAGAGAAACATCAGCGCATGGTTGCCTCTTGCACCACCCCCCCACCAGGGACCTGGCCTGCAACCCAGGCATGTGCCCTGACTGGGAATCAAATTGGTGCCTCTTTGTTTTGCAGGTCGACACTTAATCCACTGACCTACACCAGCCAGGGCTGCTGCCCAGATCTTGGTGCACTGAGTGGGCAGAGAAGATAAGCAATCAATCACAGAAAGCTGGTTACTTTAGTTATCCACCTGGACCCCCATACATGCCTCATACTTTCTACCACTTATGAACCTACATATAGGAGATGTGATTGAAATGTGCCCATGGCTTTAACTGAATTCTTATTAATACTAGTCTCTCAGAAAACTCTTGGTTGGGAATTGCTAGCAACTACATATGTGAAAATGTCCCAGTACGGAAGAGCTGGATAATATCACTTAATTGGAAGATACAAGTGATCTGGCTGTGAGTATGTTTGCAGAAGACTTGGCATCTCATCCATTTCTGGCCCTCTAAGTTAAGCAAATGGCTGAAATTCTGATGCTCTGAATGCAAACTACATGGTCAACCAGTTACTGATGCAGGCCCAGATATATCTCCAGAGCTCTGTTTCCCTTCTTGCAAGTAACATTCTCCTTCCTTACCTCTCATTTCTCTTGCTGAGTGGAGAAAGTGATATTTTTATGACCCTTAGAGGCAATGCAGGACTTAGAATAGCTAAGTAAAGAGAGCTATAAACAATGGTTGGGATGCAGAGCACTTGCTACATTCTAATTTATTTCTTCTCCAACTGACTTCAAGCAGGAGTGGAAAAGTTTCTGTTTATTTGCAGGAACAAAATTTTTATGACTCAGCTTTATCAAGCTAGGTTTTGAGTCTGTTTAACATAAATTTTTCAGAGTTAAACCTCAATTCAACCTAACTTTTCTAAGGTAGAAATAGAAATTAAGTGAAAGTTGAGCAATGTAAACATTCAGTAAAATGAGCTATATTGTACCTTCTATGGAGGTTTTGGGTCTAGCTGGCTGAACATGCCCAGAGGAAGGTAGGTAGGCCCTCTGTCCTGTCCCTCAGAGAATGGAAAATGGGGCTATGTGGAATCTCCAACCCCTTTATATTATGGGATGCTTCCTATTTTAGTCTTCTCCTCCCTCTTGTAACTATTATGTATATCTAGTGTACTGTTTTGGTTTGGATCGTCCTCCATTACTCCCAGAAAAAGACTGTAAGATGGGGATTTGGGGGCAAATTTTTTTATTTTTATTTTTTGGGAGGTAGCTTAAGGAAATACTGTGGGACAGAGAAAATGAGACAGGGAGGGGAGGATGCCAATAAGGGGGGCATAAATGAGTGGGTTATTTCTGTGGGTAATTTGGCACATTCCCACTGAGGAGCCTAAGAGACTGTGGAATGTGCTTCAGAATTGAGAGGCAAGAAATGGTGGTATTTATCTGCCAATTCCCATTTCTATTTGGTTGATGGCTGCTCTCAGTGGAATTATTTTCCTGCCACTTCCAACCTGTTCTGCAAGTGGACTAAGCACTCTCTTATAGCCAGAAAAAGCCTTCAGGCGGTACTACAGGAGCTTGCCATAGAGTCATTGTAGGTTTGCAGTGACAAAAAGGAAGCTGTCCACTGAAACTGCAAGTGGACTTGCAGGGTGGGTCATGGGAATATGGATGGGGAACCAATGGTGGCTATAACACCTAAATTATGCTTCTTTTATCTCTGCTTAATATCATCTCCCACCCCAGCATCAAGCCCACTCATCTTACCTAACAAATCTCATTCCAGTCAGCTCAGTTCTATCCAGCAACATTTCCTACCATCTCACACTGCCCAAATCCATGTTTAAACTTACATGTTTCAATGACCTGTTTGGCTTCTGTAGACATTTACTTTGTGATCCCTGAAATAATAAAAGTGTGGACAAAGCTGATAATGGATAAGGTTTGGGAGAGCCAGAAGTAATCATTGGGTAAGGGTGGCAGAAGTTGAAACTAGCATAGGAGATTGGGGCCAAACCAGAAAGATCTGAAGAACTTGTTAAGAAATTTGGGCTCTGCCATATATTTAATGATGAAGTACATAGTTTTAAGTATTATGATCACACAGGCATTGGAAATAGATAACCCTGGAGCAGTGTGGTAGTAGTAGTAGTAGAAGCAGCAGCAGCAGCAGCAGCAGCAATACTAGTGTGTTTAAAGCCCTCCAGGTGATTCCTTTATGGCTCCTGGCTTGAGATCCACTGACACATGGGATGAATGAGAAGGGAAGCCATTGAAAGGGAGGTATCAGTGAGGAGCTGTGGTGATCATTTTTATGTGTCATTTTGGCTAGGCCATAATTCCCAGTTATTCAGTCAAATGCTAATGTAAGCGTTACTGTGAAGATATTTTGTGGACATCATTAACATCTACAATTGGTTGACTTTAGGTAAAGGAGATTACCCCAATTAATTTTGGTGGGACTGACTCAATTAGTTAAAAGGTCTTAAGAGCAGAACTGAGGTTTCCCTGAAGAAGAAATTCTGCCTGTGGATGGCAGCAGCTGCAGTCACCTGAGGGTTTCCAGTCTACTGGCCTGCCCTACATGTTTAAGTCCTTGGAATAAATCTCAGTCTATCTATCTTCTGTCTGTGTCTGTCTGTCTGTCTACCTACCTACCTACCTATCTTTCATCTATCAACCAATTATCTCTTATTGGCTCTGTTTTTCTGACAGACCTTGACTGGCCCAAGGACCACTGACAAAATTCGGATTAAAATGATGAAAACTTATCTGGATGGTGGTAGGTGAGATGGGAGTTATATTTGAGAGAAATTTCTGAGTTTGAATTGATAGGAGTCAGAGATGAGGCTTAAGGTAAGGGTGAGAAATAGAAAAGAAAAAGTTAAAGTGAAATGTATAGTCCTGGATATTGCCTGGATGGTTACGCTATGGATGGAGATTAAGAACTCAGGAATGGAAAATGTGAAATAGACATGGTAAATCAGAGGTGCTACAGGGACCTTGCTTTGCTATGTGTCCAGCTGGTATTAGAAAATGAGTATGAATCTCAGAGAGAGGTCTGAATGGAGAGAAGAATTTGAATACTATTTTTATTTTTTTTAAAAAAGGTTATTTTCTCTTCCTTGCATTATCCCCATTTCCTTTTAGTCAAGTTCTACTTGTTTATCTCTGGGTTTGATATTGTTTTCCTCAAATTTCTGGTGATTCTTGGAGATCAGTTAGTATTTAGCCGCACACTATATACATCACATATACTCTGTATGACAATGGGGGGGTGAGGGCCCATTGACAGTGTGTACCTAAGACAATTCCTTAATGAAGTACTCAGAGCCTTTTCTGCTCTTTAAATTAGTTGGCTTTAAATTTGAACCCTTGGAGATGATTACTCTGTTACTTTAAGCTCCTAGTTCCTAGCTCTTTTTTCCATAAATAATCCCATCAGCTTTCCATCTTCCAGTGTTTCACAATTTTTAGCTCACTCCCAGTTTTCTCTTTTGATTTCTTTTTGGTGATTTCATTTTTTTATATTAAAATGCATTTTCCTGTTTTGGGGACCTTGGAACGGAGATGTGGTGGGTATTCTATACTTGCCTCTTCAGATCGCGTTGCACCAAGCTCTGCTCTCTCTGCGCCAGGACCTGAGCCATATGGAGTTTATCAATGGGCCCCTGTGCCTCTGTTCTGGTTGAGTTTGTTCTTTTTCCAGTACCTCCTGTTGGTCAAAGGGCAGAAAGTGAAAGAGGTTAGAATATTTATACTCATAGTTGCCTCCCTGTTACATCAACGTTTGGTAAGGGCTACATTCCTTTACTCATGGCCATAACTCCTACCCAATGATTTCTTACAGCAAGGTCTTACCAGGTAATCCCTCCCTCTTTTGTCCATTCAGCTCTGGGGATGGTGGTAACTTACTGCTTTTGCTATTCCTGAGCTGTTTCACTATTTCTTCTTTCTTTCTCTTAGTGCTGCCAGAACTTGTAAATAGTCCCTTAATTACACTCATTGAATCATGCCTTTTGAGAGTAACTTCTAATTCCTGGAGGATCCTGACCCACACAGGAGTGAATAATGAAGATGCATGAATTAGAAGCCCAGTGAAAGAGATTAGGGAGTCATTTGGGTAAAGAGGTTTCAACACTTATTATTAAACTTCAAGTGGTCAATTCTTCCATTTGTCCATTGTTGAGACAATCTAGAAGATAAGGCTCCAGCCCTGGAGTAAGATTGCTTGGGTGGAAATACAAATTCTGCTGCAGATGGAGACAGGGTCCGGGTTCTTGGTGGTCGTTAATGAAGAATTGAATGGACCACACAAAGATAAGCGAAGCAAATGAAAGTTCCTGGCATCATAAATGATAAATCCTCTGAGAAACAGAGCCAATACTGACCATCAAGATATCTAGGGAAATAAATGGAAAACCTGGCAATCAGGTTCCACTTAATTAGAGAGAGACCAAATCCTGAAATGGCCCCATACCTTCCAGCAGCCTAAGTGCACAGGCAAAAAGATAGGAAACCCCCAATCCAGTTAAAGAAGAGCAAGCACATCCTTTTAGTAGTTAGGGAGCATCTCAAAAGTTCCAAGTCAGTTCTTTCTTTGCTTCTTATTATCTAATCCCTTCTGTACTCTGAGCCCTTGGCCTAATCATCGAGAGACAAGAGAAAAAGGAAAAGCGATAGGGACTCTAATCATATAGAAAGTGTCGAGAATTGCATTTTACCGATTAAGAATTATGTGCAGTTACACAGTCATAACAAAAGTTACACTAAAATATTTAATTCCAAAGTAACACCTACCTTACAAATTACAAAGTCAAAATCATCCCAACTCACAAAATCCTCATTTCTTCTAGGAACCTTGGTTCTCTCGGCTTCATCATCCCAAGGTACAGGAGCGGGCCATCTCTGACCAGGGAATGTCTCCCTTCTATTGAACGGCTATAGGTGTTACAGGGTTTTACTTAAGTTTCTACACATGCAATTTCCCACAACCCTCCTTGATTGCCCACTCAGGGAGGAAACCGCAGTGCTAATTATTATTAGGTGTCACAAGGCGATTCTCAGAAATCAGGATGCTGACTGATGACAGCTGCAGTGTCTCAGGATTTCCTATTCCATTTCCTACCTCAATTGCACAATTGCTGGTTGTGCATCTCTGGAAATTTACCTAACCATTTTGAGTTTTATTTTTTTCATGTGTAAAATAGAGATCATAATTGTTTGTACCTCATTGGGGCTGTTGTGAAGAATTGAGTTAAAGTGAAATGCTCACAATAGCTCAGTAGAGACTTACTAAATGTTAGCTGCTACCATTATAGTGGTTATCATTATTATTATCCTTTCTTCTTGTTTTCTTACCCAGCATGTAAGAGACAGCATGACTCAGCACTACATTTAGAGCTACAAGAACTGTTTTCTTTACAACAGGCTGCTTCTTTTATCTCCTGTGCAAAATTATTTAGCTGAACAGAGAGAAACTGAGCACTTAAATCAATTCTGCATTACCACATTCATTCCATTTGTTGCACCCAGTGTATTAGTGCGCACTCCAGGATTTCTGAATCTTCTCTCCCTTTCAACCCCCATAATTCAGAATACTAAATCATGCACTCCATCTCAGGAAAGTGAAACAATGTTTCTGTTGCTGAAACTTAACTGCATAAGTGCATGGGTCAGGGAGAGTTCTTACCTCTGTACTCTGGTCTGGTATGATGCCTGTTTCCTAAGCCCATTCTCTTCTCAGTGTATTTGGTCTCATGCCTGATTGAGATAGAAAACAGAGAGGTTTTACAGTTTTTAGATCTGTAGCTAACATACCCAAGAGACTCTACAAACAAATGATAGAATATGAATTATAGTTAATACTTGATGATGTTAACAAAATAGGAATCCTACTATCTTCGTCAAGATTCTTTTAGTTCTAGGAAATAGAAATCCACTCAACTGACAGTGAACAGAGGAGAGGAGGGAGAAGATGGGGGGAAACAGGAGAAGGGTGGTCAAGGAACATATATGGGGGACTCATGGACAAAGCCAAGGGGGAGTGGGATTGATGATGGGGGGAGGGGATGGGAGTGGTTGGGGGAGATGTGGGGGGAAATGGACAAAACTGTACTTGGACAACAATAAAATAATAAAAAATAAAAAATAAAAATATTTAAAAAAAGAAAAAAAAAGAAACTCACTCAAAATTGTTTATGCCAAAAGGAGAAATTTTTATGAGAATACAGGGATAATCATAGAGCTCAAGGGCAGGAAGTGGAGCCAAGCTCTTTTGTTAATTGGAACCATGAGCAGATAGTTACAACAATAGGTTAAACTTGTCTGTCACACTGCTTGATTTCTCTCAATGTGGCGTCATCACTATTTTTTTTCCCTATGTACGGTAGGAAAGACTCACCCCGCCATTACCTGTCCTCTCTTCTAGACACAGGAGGAGACTAATACAGCTATTAGGACACTCAACTGTACATTCCAAAGAGAAAGACTGTGATTGGTTTGGCTTGGAGGCTGAATCTATCTTGGATTCAATCAGCTGTGACCTGAAGCACAGAGTCATATAAAACAAACATGTTTGCCAGGGTTCCATTCTCATGTGTGTGGATGAAGAGAGCAGTTTTCAGGGGGGAAAAATGGGTTGGTTTCGAGATAGATGAATGCCCTTAAAGTTCTCCTGCATCTTCATTTTCTGCTTTTCACTATTTCTTCCTAATCTCACATAGTAGAAACAAATTGCTTTATATGTTTAAAAAATAACAAACTCCTTTTCAACCTTTTAAGAATTTTTCCATCCTATGACATTACCTGAACTTGTCTTATAAATTAGATCTCAAATAACAAAACACTAGAATCTTGGAAATTTCTGTAATTAAGGATTCTAGATATTAATAGTCCCTGGTAATTTAAAGTCAAATTTTATGGTCATAAGTTCGGACATTTAGCATAGATTGCAAATACCCTTCTATTTCGCAAAGAGTCAAACTAACTTCTTGGATTTTTTTAGCTCTTACGGAGGTCAGATTGAGGGGATGTCTGGGGTGCTATTGATATCTCGTGCCCTGGATACCATTTTGAATTATAGTTACTTCCTTAGTTCAGGATGTTGTAACCCATTTATGGACTGATTGTAGTTTGTTCTTACAAGTTGGCACTATGAGTACAGCCTGGCCACAAGAATAGAACGACGATTTCTCAGCAGTGAGAGAAGTGGCAGTGGCAGCAGCAGCAGGGAAGGAAGAATGCTGACACGATACACTGAATACTCAGCAGTATCTCAAAGGCAGAACCCATCTCTTTATGGGCGTGTGAGCAAATGGGTAATGCCATTGGGTAGAAGCCTTGGTGATTTTGAGATATGTGTGTTGGTGAGGACCTTCTGAGAGTCCTTGGGACAGTCTCAAGAGAAATGACACAGATTTCAAGGTGTCGCCTGTCTTTCTTTTCAGTTTGGCCAGTTTTTATTTAGTGTTTCTAAAGAACATCATGCTCTGGTCATTTTGCTTAATGTCAAGTCCCGAGCATCAGTGCAGTCATAGGAGAGTAATTTCTTCCAGAGGATTGAAAAGAAGACCTAGAATGTGGGGGAGGATGTAGCTCCATTGCTTTATGATAGTCAACTGGATATCAGGGGCAGGCTGATTAAACATTTTAGGCAGAAAGACAAAGAAACTGATGTGAGCTTTCCATGGGGAACCTTTCAGGTTAGAAGTTTCTCGTTCAAAGGACTCATCTGCTGTCTAGCAAATAACAATGATGGCATTTAGATACTATGCATTCAATGGACATTTTATTATCTGCCTTTTCTTATTTGTTTTCATTGTTGAAATAACAAGCTTTGAAAATATCATTGATGTCAGAGATGTATGCCTTGACCTTCACCATTGATTCCTGGAAACCCACAGGGAAGCAGACAGTACAAGGAGCAAAGGCTCAATCCAAGGCGGGATTTTATCATTTCTGAAACATAAACTGAAATGAATACCTTAAGAGGTATGAGTACATGTGGTTACTGCTTAGTGAATTTAAACACATTTACCTTAGTGGTCAAGCAAAAATGTTACCACCCAGAACACTTAACATAATAGGCCATGAGAAACAAAGTAATAAAACACATTTTTCCCTCTAACTCTCCAACACTATTATTTTCTTCATTGTGCTTGAGTAGGAGAGTGATTTTTATGAGATTGCTTTATTCATTCTTTAAATAAATGTTTATCGAGCACCTACTATGCACAAAAGATTTTGTAAACCTTGTGTAAATGACAGCAGCACATCGACAAAGTACAAAAAGGGACAAATGGCATAACCATAAAGGGGTGAGCATGGATTCTGATTTCTCCCTGCCTTTGTCTGGTGCTGATTTTTTTCTGCATTGATCTGAAAGGATATACTGGTAACTTGACAGCTGATGATGTCCCTCTTAATCCCCTTGTTATTTCTGTGGAAAAGAAGCTCTTAGAACTTGCACTGAGTGGAGACTGGTGGGGGCCCCATGCTGGTAACATTCCCCTAAGGCCTGGGGGAAACTGAATGAGAAAATACCACTTTAGTCCAGGAAGCATTTGAATTGATTTTGGTGTGCCCACACCTACTTCAGTAATAGATCATTCTCTAGAGGGCAGGCTTTTGGGAAAATCAGCTGTGGTGGATGCCATGATATGCTAATCTTTTTCCAGAAAGGAAGCACTTACTCCCCCAGCTGCTAGAAGTGCTGTCTGCAGGTGATTTTCACCTATTAGTCTCTTTGGAGATTGCCCCCACTGAAGAAAACTACCTCACCCAAGATTTTGCCTTCTCCCAAGGGTAGTCTGCATCCAATTACTGACAAATCAGTGCACAGATATGAAGGCTTGACCCTTTTACACTACCCTGAGAGAACACTAATGTCATTGCAGCTCTATAGAAACCTGTAGAGTTTGCCGAAAACCTTTGGTAGGCCTGCAGTACCACCCTACTTCTTCTGTCCACTACAGCTACAGCTTCCTTTCCTCTCTTTTCAGAGATGAACCCCTAAAATGCTCCCTAGTAAATTTCTGGGCTTTCTAATCTATATCTTAAATTTTGTTTTCCAGAAACCCAAACTGTGACATTAACCCTCCAGAACTCAGAAGTAGGTAGTAAAGGGACATGAGAAACTACTATAATTATCATGAACATCTTACATAAAAGGCTTGGGGACCATGTAAAGCAAAATAGGCACAGAGATGGGTGAGCAAAGTATTCTTTGTTTCTGTGTGTGCTTGGTGAGTGCCTGTGTTATACACATGAGTATGTGTGAGGCTGTGTGTACTATAACAGTGTCTGAGAATTGCTAATGACTTCCTCTCCACAGTGGAATGACAGTTGGCAGATAGAGATGGAGGTAAGAATGAGTATAAATATACCACTTTGCTGGAATAGTGTCTGTAGCTGTTTGCAAGCAAAGAGGCTCCAAAAGCCTGATGGCTATGATGATGTTGTGTGTGCCTTTCTGGCTGGTGTATTTGTCAGCTTTGAGCATTGCACATGCATTCTGATGTCCTTGGCAGATGGCATTGAAAAAAGCTTATTAAACCTCTGGCTTATTAAAGAGGAGGAAAGGTTTCTAAATGGAATGTAGGAAAGATTTAAGGGAAAGAACTGATTCTAAAAATGTTAAAGAGCAAGGGGATATAGGAGAAATCCAAGTCAATAATGTGTGCAGACACCTACTGTGTTAATAATTGGTTCAAGACCAGTATCAGAAAATAGATGATGGAATTTGAGAAGAAAAGTTGAGCATGTCTGACATGGAATGAAAACATGCTGTTGAAAAAGTAGAGGACATCTCTGATTTATTCATCTCTTCATCACTAGTGCTTAGCACAGTGTATGGTACATAGTTGGTACTCATTATAGGTTTACAATGTGAATGAATAAATGCACTGAGGAAACAGGTAACTGAGTGTAAGTATATGAGGACTGCAGAGGAGGAATAGAACATATAGTTGGGGTTGATTTAAGGAGGCATCATGGGCTTTGAAATGGGCATAGATGGAAGTGAAAAAATTAGAATAGTCAAGAACAATATTCTAGGTAGAAGGAGCTCTAGAGGTAAAAGTAAGGGAGCTGGAGTTTGAGGGTAGAAAAGAAGATCTATGGGAGAACAAGGTCTGAGTTGGTGACTAAGGAAAGAGAAGGGTCTAAAGGTGAGTTACTGTTAGCAGCAAGGGCTCACTGCTTGATGCACATAAAAGCCAATACTATGGTATGGACTCTGGAGAAAAGATAAAGGTTTTATTTGTGAGCTCAACCAGCAAGAAGCTGGGAGATAAAATTCAAATCTGTCACTATGATTGGGGTTTTAGAGTGAGATTTAAAGGGTTAAGAGTAGGGAAGTTATGCACATTCATTGGAATTACATCATGCAGTATAATGAAATCTTATTGTGCAGGTATGAACAGTTTATGTGACTCCAAGAATCTCATGTACAAATTTGAGGGGGGTTAACATACATAGTTTGCAGGGGATTTTAGCCTCTTGACATTAAAAGGTTGTCTTTAGGGCAAGATTTTTCTTTTTGTGGAGCCTTCGCAGACCGGTTGAGGATGATAGGGTCTTGTGGCTCCCTTTTCAGGAATTAAGGTGTGTTATTCTCTTTCCTGTTGGCTATAATATGAGTCCTCCTTGTTCCATTCTAGTCCTATGGGGAACAACTGATGATTTATTATTTAGAGCTGGTTGTGGCTAATCTATTGATCTGCTGTTACAATTGGACAAGTTAATGGGGAAACTTGAGGGCTCCATCTGGCTTTCGCTTGATGATCAGTGAAGAACCATCAGGGCCCTTAAAGAGAGGACAGAAAACGGTATTTCACAAATATAGGTATCTTTATCCTGCTTTATAAGAAGTGTGTTTTCTAGTTATCGTTCTTGTCACCATCACCATCACCATCATGACCTTCAATTAATATTTAACACTCAAATTATTTATAAAACAGCCCAATTCTCTGTTAATTTTGATACATTGACCACATGCATTTACCTCCTCTTCCTCCCAATACCCAAATGATGGAAATGAAATAAAAATGCGTAAGCTCATGGCAATGAAGAAAATGACAGAATTCTTCTCAGAATAAATTGAATGACCCCAGATAAAAGTATTATACATTCTGGCATTTAATAGATACACAGTATAATGGCAGAAATTATAAGTCAACAATATCTAAATATGCAGAACTCCCCTCCCCTCACCTTTGGTGGGCATTTAAGGAAAAACTCCGATATGAAAACAGACTTAGGTAAACAAACAGGAATAAAAGTAGTTATAGAGAGGAAAGGTAGTTTGGGGGGGAAAGGGAATTTTGAAATTGGGATTAATGAAGTAAATATTAATAAAATAAATATACAATAATATAAAAGGGGAAATATGAGAACAAGACTGAACACTTGAAAATTAAGATGCAACTAATTTCTGGATATTAATTTTGTATTCTGCTACTTTGCTGAATTCATTTATTAGTTCTAGAAGTTTCTTGGTGGAATTTTTGGGGTTCTCTATGGTACAGTATCATGGTTCTGCAAATAAAGACAGTTTTACTTCTTCCTTTCCAATTTGGATGCTTTTTATTTCTTCTTCTTGTCTTTTTACTGTGGCTAGGACTTCCAGTACTGTGTTCAATAGGAGAGGTGAAAGTGGACATCCCTGTCTTGTTCCCAATCTTCAGGGGGCACATTTGTATTTGTTGCTCATTGAGTATGATGCTGACAGGGGGTTTGTCATATATGGCCTTTTTTATGTTTAGGTATGTTCCCTCTAACCCCAGTTTGGTGAGAGTTTAGGATATTTCCGGAGGATGTATTGTGGCAAAGCAATGGTATGACCAGCACAAAGGAAGACATGGAATGCAGGAAATGGTGACACCCCAGGATAGGGGGGAAGGGAAATCCGAGGATGAGAGCTACTGTTCAATCAGCCCAGGCCCAGGGAGCTACCCTGCTATATGGAACAGGAGGATGGATGATTGAGGGAAGGAAGTTTTTTTATACACATACACACCACTGCACAACACAGCAAAACACCATGATAGAATGGAGAGTTTAATCATTTGTTTGGGAGAGAAAGGCATCTCAGGTGAATGCGGAGATATTATTATTAGTAAATTTTGTGTTTAAAGATCATACCTGTTACAATACAGGTGAACCTTAAAAACATGCTAAGTGAAAGAAACCAGTCACCAAGGACCAAACACAGTATGATTTCTTTTACATGAAATGTCCAGAATAGGCAAGTCCATAGAGACAAAAAGCAGATCAGTGGTATAGTGTTAGGAGGAGTGAGCTGTATGTGTGTGTTGTGGTAAATGGGAATGATGGCTAAGGGATGCAGGGTTTATTTTGAGGGCAACAAAAAATGTTCTAAAACTGTAGTGGTGGAATCACGAGTCTGCGAATACTCTAAAAACCATTGGTCGTAAGTTTTAAATGGGTGAATTGTATGGTACTTAGGTTATATCTCAATAAAGCTGTAAAAAAAAAAAAAGCTCAAAAAGACTAACTGGAATATCCTCAAAGGAAAAACATGCTGTTATCTTGCCAGCCTAAGGCAATATTTACAAAAGGCTTTTTACCATCCACTGACTATCTTCTAGTTTTCTAGCCTAGACTGTCTTCTCTGAGTTTTTATCAGCCACTTTCCTTTGATTACTCACAACAGTTCTGCCCCTTGGCTGAACTCTTTCATCTCAGACCTAGCCCTTTTATCCAGATTAGTTTTTAGTGCATTGTCCCATTCCCCCACAGGTCACACTGGCTCCCCCCATTTCCACCAACCGCAACACTGCTTGCCCTGCTCTTGCCTCAGTCTGCCAGGTTATTTCTAGCACATCATGAAATTAGCCTCCCTCAAGCCCAAGCTGATATATCTTTTTTGTGAAATAATATTCACCACTCTCTACACAGGTGATGCTGGAAAGAGGGGTTCCTGAACTGGGACGGAGATTAGAGTAGAATGACCAGGGCTTCTCAAATTTAATGTGCACATGAGTCAACAGAATCAACTGGAGATCTGGTTAAAATGCAAATTTGATTCAGCAACTCTGAGGGCTAAGGCCACGTATTTCTAACAAGCTCCCAGGTGATGCTCCAGCTGCTGGCCCCGGGACCCCACTTCAAGCATCAAGGAGATAGAGCATCTCTGAGGTCTGTTTCAGTTCTGACATTCCATCTTATACCTGAGCAAGCTGAAAGAAATCCCAGCTACACCTCATGTGACACTGTTAATGCGGCTCATAAACACGAGTTCTTTCTATGGGTCCTGGCTGTGCAAGTAGGTTATGATGTAACAGAAAGGAAAATGGCTTTTCTGTTATGCAGGATAAGATGGCTAAGCATTTAGAAGCATATCAACCAAATATGTAACATAAAATATTATCAAAATACTAGTGAATCCTCTCTATCCCATGGAAGTCCATTAATTTCTGGGGAATGTTTTTATTTGACTCATATTTAAAGGTTATTTGTGAATGAATGGTATACAAAATCATTTTAGAAGCCAGCAAACTGGGCTACGAGTAAGAGAAAGAGAGAACCCTAAAGCAATATGATCATTTTACTCTCAACCACTGATTCACAACTTTAGAAGATCAACTGAGTGTAAAACCTATAGATTTCCTGGTCACACTAATTATTATAATTACTGTTATTATTAATTTTAGTATTATTTTAAGTCAGAGTAGTACATGAAAATAATTTTAAAAGTCAGTTTGTGCAGAAGTGTATGCAATAAAAAGCAATCATCTCTGATATCATCCCTTCCAAGCTGCATCTACTTTTAAATAACTTTGCCCCCCTTTTTTGTAGTTATTTCTACATCCCTAAATGTAATATATATGCTACCATTTTTTGATTTATCAGTTGCACACATTATATATTGACTCCCTGCTATGGGGAATGAGAATTTCACTCATGTGTTTCTTCTCTCCTCAGCTGACCAATAAATTTATATCTCTGTGTAGGTTCTACTATTAGTTACTTCTGTAGATTTAAGTGATATATTTGAATCTTTATTTTATCAACTAGAGATGAAGTACAGCATCTTTAATTCTTTACTTTTTAAGGTAAAGGTCTCAGTGACCTTACCCTTTCTCAACTCTTCTCCCACATGTCCACCTCCTAACATTTTCTACCATGCACTTCTTTACACTTACTCTCGAATTTGAAGGTTGATAACAACTATAAATACACAATTTAAAGAAATAAATCATTGCTTTTTCTATATGTTGATTCTGCAAGTCAAAATAAAAACTGTTCACATTATTATGGCTGTGTAAATATTAACTGTCAGTGAAGTATGTAGTATTATATGACATGTTTTTTCTCAAAAGCTATTTCTTGAATTTTCTAATTGTTTTTATATTGCACTAATAAATTAGGCTGTCAACTTATGGAGATGTTCTTAGTTAAAGAGTGCTTACTTTATTAAAATATCAGTTAAAATATCAGAAAATTTCCAGATCTTCTTTTCTTACATTAATATGTTTTTTTTGGTCCTGTTTTAATTTTGTTTTGGCCCTGACTCATCCTTGTCTTATTCTTAGTGATGCCTGAGCTCAGCTTGCTCCAGGACACAGGATAAGAAGGAACATCTGGTTCTTCAAAGCTCATTCTGGAGTAAAAGACCAACAAACTTTAGATTATTATCTGAACACTGAAAGGTCAAGATTCCTTTCCCGTATGTCAGTATTTTTTACTGCAGGCTACTCCACAATAGTGGGTCATGAAATCAGTTTATTGAGTGACAAGCAACATTTTTAAAAAGTGAAGCAGAATAGAATAGAAAGATTTTATCATCCATAGTAAAGTTTAAGTGTTATTTAAATAAATGTAAGTGTATATTATTTGTACATGGGTTCTGGTTGCACGTGGCATATGTATTTTGCAAATTTTAATGTTGGTTGCTATCGAAAAAAGCTTGAAAGCTTTTATCTTGCATGCTGAACCAATCTCCTTCTGGCCCCATTTCTAGTCCGAAAGCTGCCTTCCTTGTCCAGTGTATAACTCTCCTTGGTTCAAGGAGCTGGGATCACACCCTCAGTATAACTAAGGGAACTCTGGGCTCTGCTCTATTTTTCTGAGTTTTATCTTCTCAGTAGGGTACTGAGATCTGCTATGGCTTAACTTCTCCCTTGGTTTTTAGAACCTCAGCTCCACTGGGACTCCAGGTGGGAAACTGCTGTTCTCCAACTGTGCTGTGCATGATGTATTGAGAGCCAAAGCAGGTAATTTCTTGACAAAATTATCTTCAGGAATAATCATGAAATACAATGAATAATAATAATACTAGCTAAAAAACAAATGTAGATGGCGAACATTTTCTTTTTTTGAACTATGGATATATTATGCAAATAAAATAATAAAATAAACATTACAGTACAATTGACAAAAGCTACCAAACTAATGTTTTTAATTACATTACTTCATTTAAAAAATACCAAACAAAAATCCAACAACAAAGAAGGGAAAACACATGGAAAAACACTTCTGAAAGTGTGACCATCACCAGTTTCAGAGGTTTCATGCGTGGACTGACAGAGTTAAAGTAACTCAAATTCTGTTTGTTTGTTTGTTTGTTTTTTGGGGTTTTGGGGGGGTTTTTGGTCTTTACAGTCATTTGGCTCTTATCGTTTATTTTTAATCTACTGTTCATTTGGGATATGTAGTACCATGATGACTGGAGACAGGAACTGCCTTTGAAGTGAGCTTTAGTGATTTAGATGTGGATCTTCTCTAGAAATGAACATATATAGCTGCGTCTATGTGTTTTGGGGCTGGCTCTAGAACTGGGAGTTCTCTGAAATCAATACCTTGTAGAATACCATGTTGATTGAAGGATAATCATGGAAAAGTGCTATGTTGAAGTTTACATATATATTATAGTATTAAAATGAAAAAGTAACAGCAGCAACAAAAGATTTTTTGGAGGAGGAGTGTTTTATCACTGACCTGTTTAGAATTGCCAGTGCATGGTGAAAACAAAGCAGACCCACTCACTGGTCTTATTACTGTTTTAAAATGGTCTACAAACAATGTACCCCCTTATTGCCTGCACCTGGGGCTGCTGTTCCCACTGCCCCACCTGTGGCACACCAAATTCCAGGAAGAAAAGTTACTCCCTCTCTTTCACAAGCTCTTTTGATAATTTGTTTAGAGCCCTTGAATAGCATCAGGGAAATAAGCCTGTGAAACAACACAGCGATTGTCGCTCACAGTTAGCCCCTCATTTCCTTTTGCTGGGCTCTAAGCCAGGGAACAGTTTCATGGACTTTTCTGGGCTCTAAGGGAGCATTCCAAGTGTGTGTGCGTGTGCGTATGCGTGCGAGCCCACGCGCGCGTGCGCGTGTGTGTGTGTGTGTTGGGGGGGTCAAGGGATGGAGAGCAGGTGTCAGTTAGAGTGAGGAAAACACAGGAAGATGAATTTGGCTACAGAGTTCATAAGGTGTGCATATACAGGGTCCAGCACAAACAACGCCCCTTTTTATTACAAAATCATAAGCATGCAATTGTGTAACATAACAATATCACACTCAAGCACACCATCCATTTTAGGTGAAATGTTCACATTAAAACTATAAATTATTACACCCATATTATTACCCTACCAACCACACTCAAGTAGGCATTACTTCTGCCGGACCCTGTATAACAAGTGGAAGGAAAGTCCTGAACATTCCACAATACTCTTAAGATAAAGTATAATCAGAATATTGCGGGTTTTTTTTTTTTTTTTTGCGTGTATATTTTTTGCCAATATACTTGCAAGTTCACATGGCCCTCTTCAGGAATGGTCTGTCTGCTTCCCGTCTCTATCCCCAGTTGTTTTTCTTCAATTACAAAAAAGCAAAACAAAACAAAAAACAACCCCCCCCCCAAAAAAAAAATCTAAAAAAAAAAACCCTAAACTTTCCTTGGATTCTCTAATCAGAGCTGCAATTCCCTTTGGTTTGTCCTTGCTTTTATTTTTCTTTGTTTTTCAAACAGGAGAACGTTGAGACTTACTCAATCTGCCTCCAGCATTATAGGTGTGCTTCCTATCTTTCCTTCTTTCTTACCTACCACAATGGCAAAGATTTCTTAGTTTTGTGTACGTGTGGCTTACCACACAGCTTAGCCTGGCATTTAGAGCCTAATGGGGTTATTTCTTCCAGAGGCAACACAATGTTCAAAATGGAGGGACAAGTTGGTGTAAATGAAATCTTTTGAAACTACAACTCTTTGGCTTCAAACAACCTTCCTATCTTATTTTGAATTCACCATTCTCCTTCCTAAATTTCAGACAAAAATCAACCTAAGCTCCTTGATTTCTCCTCCTGCTTTATGTATATTTGTGGCCTACAAAGTGTCCCTGGCCCTATACTTGGCCTCCTGCTCAGTTGGTCTTTGCTTCCTCTTGAGCTTCAACTGGTAAAGGCAGTCCTCCATCTTTCAAGTTTCAACTTTGAGGCTGGGCCTTCAGTCCCATCTATTATTCCACCCAAAGGCTCCTTGTCCTTTCTTTACACTCCTAAGTCCCCTATTTTCTTATTGTCAGTGTGACTTCCATAACTTACCGATCTGCACTGTAGATATGCACTTGTGAGTCTTATGCAGCCACTGATTATAAGCCAGTTGAGAAGCAATTTTATGTCCACCACCGTGTACAACCCGTAACCTTGAGCATAATGTATGAACAATAAATTCACCTAGTGAATAACGAGTTTAAAATACAAGGAGTGAAAAGTTACAAAATGTACTCCTGTGTTAATTTGAGTTTGTGTGTATATGCGGTTATTATTTGAAAATCTTCCATGATTTTGTTAATATAAAGGAGAGGCTTTCAAAACAACAAGAAAAAGACAAACATTTCAATAGATAATTTGAAAACGATGTGAAAAAATTTTTAATATTTGTTGGATCTTTGTGTTTTTTTTTCTTTTTTTGAATGCTTATTGGCTGTCAGTAACAATCAAGAAAATACAAATTAAAATAGAAGCAAAACCCCACTTTTTAGCCAACCTTAATAGCAAAGGTGTTTAAAAAATGTGTACTACCTACTATTAGGAAGGGTTTTACATGGTATCTCATACACTTCTGGGAGTTGTAAAGGGAAAGAACCTTTGTGAATGGTGGCACTTTGCATTGAGACTTAAAATGTGTATATTCTACAAATACTTTGAAAAAACTGAGAGTATCTGCAGAAGCTGAACATATGCCATCTTTAAGATCTAATAATTCCACTCCTAGGTACCTATCTAGCAGAAATGTGTACATATGTTCATCAAAAGACATGTACTAGAAAGCTCATAGCAGCACTATTCATAATGGCCCCAGATTAAAAAGTACGAAAATGCCCATCAGCATTAGAATGGATAATGAATGCGGCATGTGCATACAGTGGAATACTATCCAGCAATAAGAATGACTGCTACACCAAACTACATGGATGAATTGTACTAACAACATACTATTCAATGAAAGAAGCCAAATTTAAAAAAAAAAGAGTACCTATTATATGAATAATATAGTATATGAATGAGTCTATTTATATAAAGTTTAAAAACTGGTAAAACTCATTTATTATGTTCATGGTAAGTATAATGGTCAACTTTGGGATATTTAGGAACCTAAAGGGTGCCTCTGGGGTGCTGGAAATATTTTTTGATCTGGGTACTGGTTCTATGGATGTGTTCACTTGATAAAAATTCATCTTGATACATTTATGATTTGTGTATATTCTGGGTGTGGGTTACACTTTAATAAAAAGTATTTAAAGTCTGCATACTCTCTCATCTAGTAATTTCACAGCTAATGGTTTATCCTGGTGAAACAGTTATAGATATCCGTAAAGATTTTATATGCAAGGTTTTTCATTCAAAGTGTTACTTTTAACAGTGAGAAGCTGAAAATTGTAGACATGTCAAATGATAAGAAATGGTTAAATATAGTATAGTAGGGTACTTACAGCCCTGAAAAGTCATGTTTATGATGAATCTATAATAAAATGAAAAATATGATTTTGTATGAAGTGAAAAAAGCAAAATGCTAAACTCTATACTTGTACAGATTAATGTATTCAGAGACAATACTGGTTATTTTTGAGTAATAGGTTTTTCAGGTGGTCTTATTTTCTTCATTACACTTTTTTCACTTTATATTCCAAGTTGTATGCAATGATTATATTATTACTGTATAATCATAATGTATATTTAGATTTAAAAAAATTCATGACCCAAAGAGGATTCTGCCACCCTCAGTCCATGCTTCTTCAAAGCCTGTGAAAGCAAACAGGTAAACTCTGTTTTAGTTACCTTGGCACTCAAGCCAATTTTTTTTCTCCAGGCCTACTGACCCCAATAGAAGTATCTGAAGCCCATGGAAAGTGTCACAAATCTTAGAGGAAGTTAAAGATATAAGTGAATTAGCCTGTTTCTAAGTAGTGAATGTGCACTAGTGGTAGAAGATAGAAACTGCAGGAGGCAGGAGGCCAGGTAAGATTATGGGATTTTTTCCCTTTCCTAGGCTTGTAGTGAAGTGAGCTGTCTGTGGGCTTGGAGACAGCACTGTTGTAGCAGCTGCCTATTCTCTTCCATCCTCAAAGCTCCAAAGTTGGATAGTGACAGCAGAGGACAAACCCTGGGTGATTTTCTCTGTTTGCGAGGCTGGGTGACAAAGAACCTATGCCTTCATTGGTAGAGATGGCCTGATCTAGACTACGTTCCTGAAGCCAATCAGAGACATTTCCTAAATCTGGGCACCAAGACTTTATTCACTGATCTATATCATAAACAAAACATTCTACTTGTTAACTGTAATACCGATAGTGCTTCTTAGATACGATAACTCCCCAGGCATCTTTAAAATCAGTATACAGAAGTCTATGGTAATTGGCAAGGCAGCAACGCTGTACCTTATAGTTTGTTGTATGGTCAAAGGGACATAAGAGGCAATTATGTGCAGAATGTCTAGAACACTTGTCCCAGTAACAGTCCCTTTGCCAAATGGAAAGTTTTAGCCAAAAATGTCATAGAATGTTAAAACTAGTCTTGTTCAAATGCCCAACATCTGTGACTTTCTCATTGAAAACATTATAATGTTAAAAATTATGTGAAAGATCTAGCTACATGAGGTAGTATCTTAACTTGGTAAGAAGGTATTAAACAGGGTGCTCCGTGGGGATTAAACAAGCAAAATTATAAATATATATTTGGTGTAGATGAAAAAAGGGACAGTTAGGATAGTGTATCCAAGAAAAAAAAAAAACACCTGGAGAATTGCCTGGAAGAAAACAAATATACTTTCATGTGATAGGATCGTCGGTCTGTCTACAGGTTATATATTCCCAGTGTGGCAGGAACACAGAAGGTTATTGAGGCCTGATACCATCAAATCATATACCTCCCATCACCTCTTTGGTGCCCCAAGGAAATGGAGACCATGTAGTTTATGTTGCACCATATTCCTTATATGGTTTGTGCTTGAAATAGTTTCCTTACCTGCTGTAACACATTTTCACAAACTTGGGTTCTTAAAACAATAGAAATTTATGCTCTCAAAGTTCTGGAGGACAGAAGGCTGAAATAAGCAACCACCAAAAATGGGCTGAAATCAAGGTGTGTATGAAATCAAGACTGCATTTCCTCAGGGGAGGATCAATTCCTTGCCTCTTCCAGCTTCTGGTGGCTGCCTGCATTTCATTGTTTGTGCCTGCATGACTTGCATGTCAGAGGCCACCATGTTCAAATCCTTGTCTGTTTCATCTTCACATGACCTTCTCTGTGGATGTTTAGTCAAATCTCCCTCTGGCTCTCTCTTATAAGGGCATGTAATTGCATTTAGAGCCCACCTGGATAAATCCAGGATACTCTCCACATCTTAAGATCCTTATCTTAACTACACCTAAAAAGACACTTTTTCCCAAATTAAGAAATATATACAGGTTCCAGGGATTAAGATCTGTTATCTTTGGGTGCCATTATTCAGCCTACTACAGTACTTAATAAATATTTATTGAATGAATATTGGGTCTACGAATGTGGCTTTTCAATCTGCCTAGAAGTTTTATTGTTCGTTGCAAATTAATAAATTTGCCCACTGAATTTACACATTGATCTCTAATGAACTTTGTTGGTTGGAGGCAGCATCCAGCATCTGATTGTCTCAAAGAGTGAAAGAAGAGCGGGCTTGCTGAGGACACCATTGCTCGGTGGACAGATCCTAAAGCGCTTTGTGAGCAGTAACCATGCTCTGAATTTTACTGAAGATAGCTTTCTTCAAGAAAAGATATCTTACTTCTACAGTTCTGTTTTGAAAAAAATTAAAATAAGCAATTCGATAAAATGTTTTAGAGAAAATTTGCTGCTGGCTCAGCACTGCTCAAACATTAATTTAAAATGGATTTTAGAATGCAAATACAAATAAAAATGTATGTACTTCTTTCCTTCAGGGGTTAGCCTAAAGTGCATCTTTATGTTTGTTGGGAGGATCAAACTTGGGGTTCAGATCCTGCCTTTTGTGTCTGAAATCAAGCCATAGGATGGAATATTGCTGGGCTCTATGTCTTTCTACTTTCAAACATGGAGAAAGTGAGTGTATTTTTCTGATCCAGCAAGCCTTTTTCTCCATTTCTGGACTACCTCTGCACCTTTCACTCTCTCTGCTGCTGGGCAGAGATGATGGCACTCACCAATCTGGGTTCTTCATCCTCAGTCGTTGACAAAGGTGAACCCACTGGGTGAGTGACTTTCCTTATTACCACAACTAATATCTTGGATTTTATTGAAAGCATTCCTTTTAGGACTCTGAATCACTGACACAGGTATATGTGTTTTCCTCTCTATAATCCTTTGAAGTGGCAGAGACTCGACATTTATAAAAGAGTCCATGCCAACCCTGCCCTCAAGTTGACTTAAATGTATTGTTTGTATCTGGCATTCTTTCAGTCAGGACTCTATTAACCAGCAAATCTGAACATCAAACTAGGTTGAGATTTTTTTTTAAAATCCATGTTATTTGTGTAAACCTAAGTCACTTTAGAACCCTGAAGGTTTAAAAATTAATTTGAGAAAAAATTTGGTGTATTCATCATGGCTTTAATAGTCAGTATGGATTTATAATAATAAAATCTTTGAGAATTTTTAACCCCCAAATGCCATATCCTATTGCTTCATTAATGCGGATACCAAAGGACTTTGGACCTTTTAAAAAATTCAGAGACCCAAGCCCTGCGCCATATCCACTGCGTGGGACCAAGGGATCTAAGTGGGATCTCTTGGGTGGGACCAAGGCTTCTCTCTCTCTCTGTGCGTGCGTGTGCGCGTGCACACACGCACGCACGCACGCACACACACACACACACGAGAGGGAACTAAAAAACCCCAGATTTTATTTATAAAAAAGTTTTGTCTTTACTCCTACATGTTTAAGCTTCAGTCAACTTCAACGTACTCTCCATTTGATGCAGTACACCTATTGAGATGTATTTTCCACTGTTCAAAACAGTTTTGGAAGTGGTTGATTTTGATGCCTTTTAGTGCTTCTGCTGTTTTTTTGTCTCACCTCTTCCACATTGGATGTTTTCCTCCAGGGAAATAAAAAAAATGTCACTTGGGTTGAGATCAAGTGAATAGGGAGGATGGGGCACAAGTGTCATGCCCTTTTTGGTTAAAAAGTGCTGAACACTCAGTGAGGTGTGGGCAAGTGCACTCATAAATCATCCATCATAAAATGAGCAAGCGTTGAATCTTCAAAAAAAAATTCACTGAAGCAGAACGTAGCCTCTCACAACAATGCTAACCGATACACTGATATGGATGGGTTCCTAGAACACTCATCTAGTAGGGGAAACCTGTATTACAAGGGACCCCTCTTCCAGAAGATAATTCTGGTTATTTTTGTGTCATTTTTTATTATGAAATATTTCAAACTTACACAAAGTAGAAAAATGGTGTTTTCCATTTAACTTCAACATTTGTTAACACTGTTGTTTTAGTTTCAACTCTTCTCTACCACCACTTTCTTTTTGTTGTTTATTGGAATATTTTCAAAGCAAAACCAAACTTCAGATCATTTATTCCAAAAAAGTCAGTATTTATCTTATGCTTTAAGAAAACATAACCAAATTATCAAGATCACACCCACAAAGTTAATACTAGCTCTTTGTTATCTGATATTAGCATGTGTTTAATTTTTCCTAGTTGTTTCAAAAAATGTTTCAGAATCCAAACAAGGTTCACACATTGCATTTAGCTGACATTTTTTTGAAGTCTCCTCTCTGATAGTTCTTCCTCCATTTTTAGTATAGTTTATACACTTTTCTCCACCTAGCAGTATATCGAGAAACTTCTATTTTTATAGTTACATAGAACTCCATTAGGTAGATGCACCATATTCTGTTAAACCTTTCTCTTGATGATGAATACTTGTGTTGTTTCTAGTTATTGGCTAATACAAATCAGTATATTTTTACCAGTATATTTTTGGTATAGATCTCTAGAGGTAGGATTTCTGGGTCAATTACTGGATATTTAATTTTGCTCTATCACCAGGATATTCTAATGATTTAATAATATATTTTGCCTTGATCTCAACTTTTGTGCTGTTTTATGGGGAATACTGTCAATTGCTAACTTGCTGCTTTACTTGTCATGAGTTTTCTTTTTGCCCCCATCACTTTCTTGCACTGGGATAGATGACTAGCTTCAAAGTTTTCAGGCCTTGTTCTTTATGGTAAACTAGGTTCTGAAGACTGTACGTAGCCAACCTCCAACTCACCTATAATGCAGTGTATTGACGTCATTAAATCACGTTATCCAATTGATTATGAATTTTGTAAATATTTTCTGCCTAAAAATCGGCGTTTATATTTCAAAATCCACAAACAGCAGCCCTGTGGGACCCCTATTCACTACCACTCTCACTCCAGTGTATCACAATTAAGATAATTGCTCCCAGGAAATTTGCAAGAACAACAGTTATTCTGCTTCAAAGTTCCTCATTACAACTGAATGATTTAGCAAATATAAGGGAAAAAGAAGGTACTCTAATGTATATTTTAGAAATTAGATTCACTATTTAGAGAAAAACACTTTCAGGGTTAAAGCAGAAATTGGGATAAGTTGAGATGTACAAAAATAGGAATAAGAAGGAGATCAACAACTATTATAATACTCAAAGCAAAAAGGAACAAGTTATTATGAATAAGTGTCAGTTCAAAAAACATTCAAGAACACAAATATGCATATTAAAATGTCCATGTTAATTTATCTAAGCTGTACCTGTACCTTCTTTCAGACTTGCCTAAACTGGACCAAATCACAGCTAAACTGGCTAAATTGGCAACCTGGCAGGCAAGAGGGCCTTGGCATGAACCAAGAATGGCTGTCTCTGCCCTCTGATGCAAAGCTGTTGTGGTGACTCTTTACAACCAAATGCTTGTGACTAGGGCATGTGGGATAGAAATATTCTGTTGTACACTGATTTCAGCCAGAAAATGCAATAGTCTTTCCTTTTCATTCTCATACTTCTCAAAGTCACATTGAAATGATCATTAAAAACCAAAAATGTTCCATTAACCATTTGCAAACTAAATATGATTTTGAGGTCAGAGAGACCAGAGTTTTATCTCAGCCTTTCAGTGGCTGAGTGACTTTGTCTGTGATGTGAGCATCCTGAACACCTTTTCCTCATTTGTAAAATGGAGATGATGATGCATACCTGTGGCATAAGGCCTAAAATTAAGGCTCAAGATAATATGTTGTGTTGACATCTGGTAAAATCAGGAGAACCTTTAATGATCTAACCACACATCCTTTCCTACCCTTCTCTGGTGGATAAGGTCCCCTAGGCAAATAACCCTTCTTACCATAGGGACCAAGCATATTCCTGCTCATCCCTGAGTAGCTGTTTCAGTTCCCTGCCAGCCCATAAAGCTATACAAACAAGCCAGTCATATTCTCCTGTGGGAACTTGGGGGCACTTAACTCTCTTGATACTACACAGCTTGACTCCTGCAGTATCTGATGGTTCACTTTGTTCCCAAGTACAACCCCAACGTGGCCCTGCATGGTGTTGTGTCTTCTTCCTCTCGGCTAAACGTATATGTGACTAGCAAACTGCTGTCAATCTCATCTGTCCAGTGTTGGGTGTCATGCCCTCAGCTATGCTCATTACCCTAGAGTAAAAGTCCTTCCCTCATCAATGAGGTGAATAGGAGGGAATTAAAGGAATATCTCATAGGACTATTGTGAAGAATAAGTGGAATTAGCTAGCTCTGGCTGGTGTGGTTCAGTTTGTTGGGCATCGTCCCACAAACCAAAAGGCCATGGGTTTGATTCCTGGTCAGGGCACATGTCTAGGTTGTGGGTTCAGTCCCCAGTCAGGACGCGTGCGAGAGGCAACCAATTGATGTTTCTCTCTCACATCAATGTTTCTCTCCCTCTCTTTCTCCCTTTCTTCCACTCTCTCTAAAATCAATAAAAGGAAAAAAATTAAAAACAATAAATGGAATTAATTGAAATACTTAGGAAAAAAGTCTGTGTTACTTTTCAAGGTATGTTGAAGTGCTAAAGAGGAAAGAAAGAAAAGTTTCTTCCCTCAAGGCATTCAAAACATAGTGAGAGAGAGCTATCACATAGAACCGTAATCCTTGATTTACTTGTGGAAGTGAAGGCATAGAGGTAAATCCAAGATTCTCTGTGAGCCAAAAGAAAGCATACAACTCAGTTAACTGTCATCACTTTGTCTGTGAAATGGAGATAATGCTTACATCATAAGGTTGTTTTGAAGGTTTAAATAAACATTGCATAAATCCCTTATCCCAGTTCCTGGCATATAGTAAGGGCTTAACAAATAGTAGATTTAGATGAATGTGTAGGACTACAAGGCATTACTAGGTTAAAAAAAAGTATTTTACAAATGCAAAAGCCCCCCGATTTGTTTCCAGGAATAGCCATTTTCATTTTTCCCCCAAGAATATCTTTTGTAGGAAAAAATAGCCAATTAAGATGAACAGAATAATGTTAATTTTTATACAAGGCAGTGCCACCGTATAACTGCTAATACCCTTGGTGCAGAAGTCCCTGAGAAATTCTACAAAAACTCCTGGTAATCACCCATTTTGCCAGCCCTGGCATGTTTTTAGGCAACTAGGACTGGTTGATTCCATGGATTTTGTTTGCTTACTTGTTTCTTTTCTCTTTCAAAGACTTCCCATAGACATTGGATCATTTTGTTAATGATTAAACATATAGGCAGTATTAGGGGTGCAGTGTGATACATATCACCCCTGTCTTGTGATGCCTCCTTAAAGATGATCTATGTGCATTGGATTCTATAATATAACTATATTATTGTGGACTTGGGTTTAATTGACAATTACCTGCAACCTTTGGCTGTTTATTTCCACCTACCAAATGAAAGGGCAGTATGGAGGGGTAGAAAGTGATCCATTGAGGTGTCAGATAGAACCTTTTATCTCAGTTCTACTCCCAGCTAATTGCAGAACTCAGAATGTCTTTTAACCTCTTCAGTTTTTTCTTCTGTGAAATGAAGTGTTGGGCTGAACTCAAAGATCCCTCATAACTCTAACGGACTGTTACTGGGAGGGTCAGAGTCAGGCGCTTAGAATCTGACAGCTTTAGCTTTGAATTTTGATTTGTCACTCATTAGCTCAGAGACCTAGGTAAGATTTCCTTGAGGGCCAGATACCTCATTTTCCACAAAATTTATTACTCTTATTTTATTAAGGGTTGTTATAAATGTTAAATAATACAATGAATCCATCAGTAATATTGTTGGCTCTACCTTTAAAATAATTCCATAATCTGATGATGTCTCATTTTCTCAAAACTACTATCATCTCTTGCCTGAATTATTCCAGAGGCATCCTAAATATGCCAGTACCCCCTTATCCATAGCTTTGCTTTCTCTGATTTCAGTTACCTGCAGTCAACCTTGATCCAAAAATATTAAATGGAAAATTTCAAAATTTCAGATATAAATAATTCATAAGTTTTAAACTGCACACTTCTGAGTAGCACGATGAAATTTCAAGCTGTCCCACTCCATCCCACCTGGGATATGAATCAGCTTTTGTCCTGAATACCCACACTGTATATGTTCTTACTAGTCACTTAACAGTTGTCTAGGTTATCAGGTCGACTGTCTCAATATTGTATTTCTTGCATTCAAGGAACCCTTATTTTACTTAGTAATGGACCCAAAGGATAAGACTGGTAATGCTGGCTTTTTGGACATACCAAAGAGAAGCCATTAGGTGCTTCTTTTAAGTGAAAAGTTATGCATGTACAGGAAAGAAAGCATAGTATATTTAGGGTTTGGCACTAACTACTATTCAGGTGTCCACTGGGGTTCTTAGAAAATATCCCCTGGGGATAAGAGGAAACTGCTGTAGCTTCCATCTTGTCTTCCACACCACCAACAGTCTCTTTTCAATGCGGTAGCCAGAGCAACCCTTTTAAAATATTTCAACTCATGTCATTCTTCTGTTTGAAAAATTTCCAGTAGTTTTCAATCTTACTCAGAGTGGAAGCTCCAGCGGTTGATGAGGCTTCACATGATGAGGCTTCCCACTGCTCATTCTTCTGTGACTCTCCGTGTGATTACTACACTCCAGCTACACTGGCCTTCTTTATGCTCCCTGATGGTTCTCCTTTGGGTAGTCTAAGGGACCACTCCTTCACGTTCTTTGTGTATCTAAATAACTAGCTTAATATAAATACAGATGGATACATATATAATTATTTAGATATGTTTTCACACATCACTTAGCATACACACATATATTTCTTTGCATTGTCAGCTGAGAAGGCCTAGAAACAAAAATACCTCAGTAGCACTGATTACACATAGAACCCGGGTCTTGGCTTCTAGTACCATTTTCCAATAAAAGGAACCAGGGCTCCTAGAGAAATGGCTGATTCTAGGTCTGAGGTAAAGAAATACACAGATGATCCCGAAACATCTTTTTCTGCTAGAAAATAAGAAAGTGTTCAAAGTGTTCAAGAAGATTCATAGTGATGGTGATATATCAGACACAGGAGCCAACTGACAGAGCTCTGTGAATTGCTAAGTTGTAATGATTTGAGGAACAAAGCAGCATTGAATTACAAATCCAAAAAATAAAATAAATACCCACAAGTCCATACTGACACAAATAAATGATTGAATAAATAAATAAGTGGGGGAGGATAGACAAATATCCCAAGCAGAATTCCAAATAATTTGTATAGATACTCTGCCTTCAAAGAGGCAGGCATAATTTTCCATTCTCTAAGTGAGTGCAGTGTTGGAAATGGGGTAAAAAGAGAGCAAGTGCAGTGGAAGAATCTGACAAACACTAGCTCAGCCAGGTGATGAGGGTCAACATTAACAGTGAGAATTCAAGTTGATGTATGTACCCTGGATATGATGTGACGAGAATGGTACTTTATCTCTGTGGTCTTCTTGCCCCAAACCCGTAAGTCCAGTCTAACCATGAGAAAAACATCAGAGAAATCCCAGTTGAGGGATATTCTACAGAATATCTGACCAGTATGCCTCAAAACTGTCAAGATCTTTGAAAGAAAGCCTAAGAAATTGTCACAACCAAGGGGAACCTAAGGAAACATAATGACTAATTGAAATATTCTATCCTGGTTGGGATCTTGGGCCAGAAAAAAGGAAATTAGGTAAAGACTGAAGACATTTGCCAAAGTATGAAATTTAATAAATAATAATATATCAAGGTTGGTTCATTAATTGTGAGAAATGTACCACACTAATGTAACATGTTAATAATAAGGAAAGCTGGGTGTGGGGCATATGGGAATGCTCTGTGCCATTTTTGCAACTTTTCTATACATTTAATACTATTCTAAAATAAAAATTTTATTTAAAATTGCAATGCTGAAATAGAATATGCAATTTTTTTAGATGCAAATACTTTATTTTTAAGCAAAAAGTAGTATGCTCAGGAATCTATTGCTAGGGCAGAGAATTGGGAATTCAATACTGGTATCATTCACTAAAGCCCAGATTTTATCGGCAAAGTCTTCTCATTTTGTTCCTCTGCCTTTATTAGCATTTGCAACACTCTCAATTTAGCATAATTTGCAATGCCATTACCAGGCTGGTTATTTCCTCTATCAGATCATTAAGTTAAAATAGACCAACTCCAACACCACACCCTGTGGCAGTTTTGAAACTTTGTCCTCAAATGGCTGCAGAGCTATGAAGTTAGAAACCACCTAAATAATAATTATCTGCAAATGGCATTTCCCAGCTTAATTGGTTGAATTTTATTGTGCAGGTGGTAATATTAAAGCAAATACTTTCTTGCTGTCCAAACAGATACACTGTGGTCCTGGATTTTGGTAGAAACCAAGTGAGCTTGTTGTAGTGTGTTATTTGTCACTCTTCAGGGCTAATATCTCATAAAGCTGATCATTATTAGATCAGTATTTCCATGATCTTTCTTTATCATTTTGCATTACTTTCCTCTGTGTGGGGTATGTTTGTCTTAGGTTTCCCTGTCAAAGAAACCAAACTAGATGTCTGTCATCAACTATTTTCTTCCTCTGGAGTCACTAGCCACAAGAGAAAGGTACACATATAGCAGATGTGCAAACACATTCTTATAACCAGGACCTAGATGAAGAAACAGGACATTATGACCATTTCAGAAACCCCCCTTGTGCCATCATTCAGGCTTTACCCATCATGATTTTGGAGTCATAGATTGATGTGGATGGGTTTTGGCACATTTTAAATAAAATTGAATCATACATTATGTGTCCTTTTGAGCCTGACTTCTTTTGCTCAGCATTGTTTGTGAAATGCATCCATTTGTTGTATGTAGTTGTAAATAATTCATTCTCATTGCTGTATAGCATTCCATTGAGTAAATATACCACAATCTGTCTGTTCAGCTGCTGATGTGCATTTGGGTAGTGTCTGGATTTTGGCTTTTAATGACAGTGCTTGGAGTGGTAAATACACAGTACAATATATGGATGATGAATTATAGAATTATACCCCTGAAACCTATATAATTTTATTCTCCAATGTCACCCCAATAAATTCAATAAAAACGAACACTGCTACTCTTGACATTGTAGTTAGTATGTGTCTTTTGGTGACCATGTGAATGCATTTTTGTTGGGTGTTATTTCCTTTTGGTTACATACATCATTATAAAACACATGGAACTTAAATTCAGATAAAACTGATTTTAAATTTCAGCTCTACTGTGTACTACAAACTTGGGAAAGTGCTTAACCTCTCTGAGCTTGCCTTTTAAAATCTGTCAAATGGGGATTCAAATAGTTCCTACCTCATAGGGCTGCTGTTCAGATTAAAAGAAATAATGTACTTCCAAAATTTAATACAGTACATGGCATAGAACAAGCACTCGATAAATGTCAGGCATTGTTATTTATTAATATTATTTATTGAAAAGTTGCTCGACAGCATTTAAACCTCAAACAGAGGTGAAATAAGCAGATTATTCATAGCAACCTTTTTTTAAAATTTGTGTGTCTACCCTATAAATATTATTCATAAGACCACTCCACTCAGCCATGCCCTAACTATTTTTCCTTACTTCCTCAAATTCTGAGCACATAGGGACATGTCTGTAGCTAAACCTTCTCCATCCCACAGGCTACCATGGAAACTGAACAGAAAATAAGAGGAATAAATCTTTATTTCTGTCACAGTTTCCGTGTGGAAAGAATTGAGAGGATATTTGATACTTGGGACTCACTGCCAAATTTGTATCCATTTTGAACTCTTCATCTATTTTAGGTTATTTGGACCAAGTCTTTATTATTTAAAATATATTTCATAGTCTTGTATAAGTAATATGTTGATATAAAATGTCACACATAATACCCACATCTTTGTGTAAAAAAAACCTGTTTTCCTTTCAACAAAAATAATTCATGCTTTCGGTAAAAATATTGAAAAAATACAGAAATACCAAGAAGAAAACGAAGAATATTTGTACTTCTGTTACCCAGAGATTTCTGAGTTTTCCTTGCAACCTTAAATAAAAAAATATTTTTTAATTACAAAAACGTGAATAGTTTTTTAAAACATAGAAAAGCGAAAACAAAACAATTATGAAATCCCTTGTGAAGTCATCATCCTGAGATACACAGAAAAATATCAACAGAGCTTGCTATTCCATTTTTTTTTGTTTCCCTTCTCTCCTCTTTCTTCCTTCCTTCCTCTTTCTTTTTCCTTCCTTCCTTCCTTCTTTCCTTCTTTCCTTCCTTCCTTCCTTCCTTCCTTCCTTCCTTCCTTCCTTCCTTTTCCTCTTTCTCTTTCACTCTTTCCTTTTCCCCCCTCAAGATAGTATCAAAATACTCTTTTGTAGTATTTTTAACCTTTTTAAGACATATCAAATTTTCAATATTTCAGTAAATATTCACCTAAAACCTGATTTTTAATAACTGCATAGCATTCTGTCTTATTAATCATGTGCCTAACAATTCCCTAGTGTTGAGCATTTACTTTATATTTTGTCAGTATTATCAAGAAGCTTAGGAAGAGATTCATTGTAAATACTTTTTTCATCTTCGATCATTTCCTTAGGATGATTTTATAGAAACAGAATTACTAATGCGATGTCTGTGCACATTAACAAAAATTTGATGATGACTGCCCAATTGTCTTATAAAAAGTTTATAACATTTTAATTTTTAACATCAGTTTATGGAAGGACCATTTCATCATGCTTTTGGCAGTATTGAGCATTATAATTTTAAGTTTTACAAATGTAATATGTAAAAGTCTTTCAGTATTTTATTTTTTATTTTTTGATTAATAGTGAGGTTGAATATTTTTCAACTATTTTCCATTTTTCTTTACTTTTAATTACTTATTTGTTTGATCCTAACCTGAGAATATGTTTATTGATTTGAGGGGGGGGAAGAGAGAGAGAGAGAGAGAGAGGGAGAGAGAGAGAGAAAGAGAGAAACATTGATGTGAGAGAGAAACATTTATTGGCTGCCTCCTGTATGCTCCCCAACTGGGGATGGGGGCGTCGAGGAGGGGAAGCAAACCTGCAACCTAGGTATGTGCCCTGACCTTGCCCTGCCCTGACTGGGGATCAAACTTGCAACGTTGGTGTATGGGACAACGCTCCAACCAACTGAGCCACCTGGCCAGGGCTCCATTTTTATTTCTTCTATAAATAAGCTTTTTATGTCCTTTGATCATTTTTACTAATTTGTTTATGTTGTCCTTATTAGATTTTTAGATTTTTTTATATGTTAAGTGATGGTTTTTATATGCTTTTTATATTTTAGTATGTTGTGATTGATTAATCTTTGTTTTTATTATTTATGGTAAACATATTTCCTAATTCATCAGATGATATTCATAGTGTCCTTAGGCTTACAGAAATTTAAATATTTTAAGCCAAGATCCAAATCTTTTCATGCAATCATGTTATTAGCTATTTACAGTATGATTTCTTACATTATATTCATGTCATCCAGAAATGAATAAAATTATAATATATAGTTAGTTTCTGCCTTTTAAAAATTTTGTTGTTAATTGACTCCTTGATTTATCTGGAATTTACTTGACATTATGAGATTATCTTATGAAATAAGACACTAATTTGATTTTCTCCAAATAGTTAATTTATAAACCCTTGTGTTAAATAAACATCTTATTCCTATTGCTCTGGGATTCCTTTTTAAAATGACATTTGATGTTACAGTATGTACTAAGGTGTGTTTCATGGTTATGTATTTGATCCCATCGATCGTTTATTTACACAAAACATTTTTGTTGAGTATCTCTATCTACTTTGTCTTAGACCCTATCACAGGTACAGGGATGTATGAAGCTGAACAAGACAGACACTGTAAGCTTCGTAAGGACATAGAGGCCATGTCATTGCAAGAGGGTATTATGATCCCATTGAGCCTAGTTTTTCTTCGTATCACTCCCTAATTTTTTTTTCCCATTTGCTTCTTAATGTCCAGTTAATTTGAAGGTTTTTGGATAGTAGGAAACAAGTCCACTTTTTTCCATGGCACTTTTGTCTGGGTTAGATGAACGAACTATAAGTCTCTGATTGGGTCGACCAAAATTTTTTTTCTGCTTCTTCCTTTCTACCTTGATTTAGTAATGGCACAGAGCTTTTTTTAACGATGCAGCAATAGTAAAGGATAACATTAAACCTAGAGTCAGAAAACCCTTTTTTAACTACGATTATGTCCTAATTTCATGGCCTCAGTAAAATGACTTCAATTCTTGGAAGCCCAGATTCCTCATCTTTAAAATGGAGTTTATCATACTTGTCTTACAGTGATCTTCGAGTATGAAATGAGAATAGGAATTAAAACTTCTTGAAAATTGTAAAATGCCTCTAAGATATAAATTATTATTCTTATTTTTAGTCAAACTAAAGTACAAATAACATGAAAGCAGGACTCATATCTTGCTACCTTTGTGATCCCTTGTCCAAGCACATTATTTATTTAGTACTTATATTTATAGGGAGTCCTCAGTAAATACATAAAGAAATTTCCCTGCTCAGGTATATACTGTTTTAGTATAGCCTGATGGAAACATCCCCCACTGAGAAAATCTAAGCAAATAACTCATTATTTGCTATGGATTTCAGTTATTTTTAATAGCTTATATAAGCCTGTTTCTATCCCAGAACTTGGAAACCATCTTAAATATTGTTTAAAGGAATAGAGAGGATCTATAAGATAATATATTAAGCCTTTGACATTTGAGGAGGATACCTCCTTAAGCCCTCACAAATCTCCAAATTTGCAAATACTATGATAGTGTACACTTTTCATCATTGAGTACACTAAAATGTAACTAAAATATTTGTGGTCAGATTTTTGGTGAGAAATCTACTGGCCAAACTAGTTGGATTTTGCTTTTTCTTGGGAGGTGGTCTTCCTGATAGTTCCTTGGCCTGCCCTTAAACAGACACCAGTAAACTTCCTGATTTGCTGAATCCAGGGTCAATAGAGCTTAAAGCCCGAAATGACATCCTTCTTCAAACTTGAATTTTATTCTGCCAAGAGAGCAAGTCAAACCTTAACAAAGTGACTGAGGCCAAATGAATAGCCAGGAGGTTAAGGAGACTCGGAACTCCAGTTTAAAAAAAAATGAGTAGATTGAGTTCACTGGTCCTATCAGAGTTTTAATCCCATCAGTTTACAGATGAGGAAAACTAGGACTCAGGAATTTTTAATAACATGTCCAAGGACAAAGAGCTGAAAGAGTCAGGATTTTAAGCCCTGTTGGAATCCATATTTCGTATTTTTAACCACCTTGCTCTATGGTAATGCCAAAGCCTCTCCTGGATATCAGTATTTTTCCTGTTAGGTGCTCAATAAATGCCCAAATAAATTCAGATATTGTGGGGAACAATTTAGGCTTGTTATGTAATTGGAAGGTAAATTTCATTTTGCTTCAAATATCTCTGTGAACAATGGGGAGAATTAAGCAGCTGGTAAGCAATTAGGGGTCTGGACGACTGAGCTCCATACTGAGCATGACAGACAGGCTGGCAAGTGGCTGTGAGGGCGGGACCTAGGCACTCAATGCCAGCTCTATCTGGCAACTTGGTGACTCCAGGGATTCAGATCCCAGCAGCCCCCACCAGCACCTCCACTGTTATACTTAATTAATTCCTGCATCTGTCAGTAGATATTCAGGCATCTACAATCTTCATGCTGATAACATTTGCTTTAAAGAGAAATCTGGAATGAGGAGGGGCTACTTGGAGCCCCCTCTAAGAAAGAGGTTTAATTTTGTACTGCAGTACCAGAAGGTTCTTTCCTGTGCTTATTTTCACCACCTTCTTTAGGATACAAAATGTGCCTCCCCTTCACAGTGCCTCTTCCCACCCCCTGCCCCATATTATCTGTCAAAGAGGCCTCACCTCACTTCTCTTATTCTCTTAATTAGGGCAAAGGAGTTAGGTCCATCTTCCCATCAGTCTCAGCCTTCCTCTGGGGGAAAAAAAAACCCTCTCAATATTTTTCTTCATTTAAGTTTGGAGCCACAGGCCTCTTCCAAACATTGCAGTGATTTTCTATTTCTCATTAAGACCCATGGTTTTTATTACAGTATACGAAATATATGTTCTGGCCAAATGCTAAAAGATCAATATAAAAATTATTTGGTCAAAGCTGAATATCATCATCAAAAAATCAACTTCACGTCATAAGGATAAACCTGAAAATGTACAAAAATATTAATTATTAAAAATATAATAGTCAACTTCTACAAGTTTGACATTTATAGATCAGGGACACTATTTTATCAGGTTCTTTCAGCTGCTTGATTTATTGTGTAATCACTGTAATGCACATTTGTGATACCAAGTGGATATTCATTTTCAAATGATGTTGGTGGATAACCAAGATATTTTGAGGCTTGTTCTGTCAGTATAGAATTCTGCTGGAGGTAAGCCTGCAGCCACATTATTAAGCTTTCCTTTCTCTCTACTAGTAATCGACTAAGGCTAAGGATATTTCTTCCTCATCTGTTGGACTTGAACTTTGGTCATGGTGTTACATTTTAATTGAAACAATACCCCCAAAGCAAAGCTCTGTGTATTTCGTGAAAAAGATGCCTTCTTAAATGTTCAGAAACAGTCTTATATGTTATCTTGTTTAATAATATAAATGATAGCACTTAAAACAATCCCTCCAAAACTAGGCTTATGATATAATTTAATCTCTATTATTTGGTCTTGCATTATTTCTGAATTTAAATTTTTATAAAACACTTGTTAGTTTAGAAATTAATTAATGTTCTTCTAAAGCTTAACTAATACTCCCCAGTATTATAAACTGTCAAGCTATGTCTCTACTTATTTAATTATTTCAAAGTCGTTTACAAATGTTTTCAAATACAAAATTAATAGCTCTCACATAATCAGTAATTGTAGTGTTTAACTTTTGCAAAAATCAATATGCATTTATACGGCAATGGTTTAAAAGAATTTTAATACATAAAGCACATGAGGATATTTTTTACTTCAAGTTATATCTAGAATGACTACCCCCTTATTAAATCTAGAATTCAAATGTGAGCATTCTGATAAAAACAATAAATCACAATTATATTTTATTTATTTCACAAGTGTTATGTTGACTATACATGACAGTAACCTATATCATCACATGACCTTCGTACACAACAAAGATAACAGAAATAAGTGTTTTGTTTTTTTGGCCTTCCAGAGCCAAGAGAGATGCAGATTTTGCCATTATATTCAGTCTAGAGCCTAATGTTGGGTACATCCTTAGTTTCCAGCTTAAATGGTTTTTAGAGCCAGGTTAAAGCCAGCGCTCCTATGAAAGGTCATCCCTTCACTTGACTTTAATGTTCTCTCTCACTATAGTTCTATTACTTTCCTTCTTTTCTGGCCACAAATATCAACAAAGGTCTTTCCATTTCCCTCCTATTTCCACATTACTCACACTCTCATTCATTTGCCAAAGATTCTCTGAGCTTGTACAATATAGCAGGCAGTGTGTTAGGTCCTGGAGATACAGCCGAAAACTAAACATTTCCTTCTCTCAAGTAGCTTCTACTCTAGGGGTGGAAATGTGGAGAAACATGGGATTACTATATACAAAGTGTGATTAGGGCTATGCAGCAGGAGAACAGAGGGTGCTGTGGGAATGCAAAAGGATGTGGCACCTATCTCAACTTAGAGGGTCAGAGTAGCCTTCCTGGAGATGGTCACTGAACTAATCCCTAAAGGCAAACTGGAAGAGAGCCAGGAAAATACAAAACCAAACCAAACCAAAAACAAGCACTATTTTGGTTCTTGTCCCCCTTGCTCTCCCCAGTTGGTACTTTGAAAGACCATTAAATCACCTTCTTATAAATTCCAGTGGTATTTTTTTTTCTTTTAACAACATCTGAGACGTTTTGGCCATGCCTATTTTCCTTCGCTTTCCTGAAACAATCATTCTCCTGGTTACCATGGCCTCGTATGCTCCTGATTTTCCCCCTGTCTTTTTGTGCTTCCTTTTTTTTTGACTTCTTCTCTTCCTTCCATCTATGTATGGGACTCACCAAGGGCTCAGCCCATGATCCTTGGGATTTTCTTTTCCTTTGAGGAGTTCATTAATACTCAAAGTTTCCATTTCTCTAGTCTAACAATTCCCTCATTAAAATCACCTGCACCATACCTCAAGCTATGTATAGATACATCCCACTCTCTGTATTTATTTCTACTTCAGTCCTATCACAGTCCACCTCCCATAACAAAACACACCACTACAGATAGAATGGACATCAGCCATTAACACCTTCTGTTAGAATTTGTTTTCTCCCTCTAGCAGTAGTAGCAATGGTTACATTTTATTTCTCATTTCAAATGGTAGAATATAGATTTTGTCCCTTGTTAGAATTTTATACCCCAGTAGACTGAAGGAGATCAGAAAATGTCACCTCAAAATATGCCACTTTGACATAAAGATGATTTTGAGCTGAAGGCAATTGAGGAACAGTAGACATCAGGAGACTTCTCTGCCCTCCCCCCTTTTGCCTAAAGGCAGGATAAAAATTTCCTTCTGTGAAGGACTCCCTCCTCCCCTCTCCCATACTGGCAAGAGGAAAATAACCTGAGACACTCATCACTGCAGAGACTGTGAGATTGAATCTGCGTAACAAGCCTTACTGATATAACCCCTATCTTCCATTAGATTCCCTTTATATATTTATCATCCACAATTTACTCTCCCTAGAAGCCCAAACTCATTTTTATAGCCTTGTGACTTATCAACAAATTTATCACTGTTTGTTAAAATGGTATATAAGGTCTCAGGCCTGCTCTTTTGAGGTTTTCACTTTCTTTTCTGAGACCCCCATGTACATATAAAAATTAAAATATTAACATCAAATAAATTTCTATGCCCTTTCTCTTAATCTTTTTTTGTTAGTTTAATTTGTACAGCTCCAGAAGCTGAACATAAAAAAGGGCAGAAGAAAAACTTTTTTTCTCTCTTATAAGACATGTAGAGTAGTTTTTAAATTTTTTTGACAAGGGTTGTAAGCATTCCCAACTATTTAAAAATCATCACTGAAAATACATATGGAAAAATGTTTATAATATTGTATAGTTAATCAAAATTGAAGAGGGTTACAAAAAAGTATATGTGTTTTCCCATTTTTTGAAATATATATATAGTGCATATTATGTGTGTGTTTGTGTGCAGTGTGAGTGTGTGCATATGTGTGTGCATTAGTTATTCTTTGTTGCTTAACAAATTGTCCCCAAACATCATGGCTTAAAACAATAAACATATATTATATCATAGTTTCTGTGTGTCTGGAATTTGGAAATGGTTTCACTGGTTGGTTCCAGCTCAGGACTTTTCATGTCATCATAATCTGAATGTTGTCTAGGGCTTCAGTCTCTGAAGATTTGACTGGGGCTGGGGGGTCTGCTTCCAAAATGGTTGACTTATGTGGCTCTTGGCAGGAGACCTCAGTTCTTTGCCATATGTGCCACTCCATTGTGCTGCTTAAGTGTCTTCATATGTTGCTCACTCCCCCAGAGAGATTGGTGAGACAGAAAAAGGGGAAGGGAGAGACAGAGAGAGAGAGAGAGATAGACAGAGGTGCAATGCTTTGTAAAAAATATTTTCATTGTTATTCTATTACAGTTGTCCCAATTTTTCCCCGTTTGCCCCCACCGCCCCCCCACAGTCAATTCCCTCACTGTTGTCCATGTCCATGGCTAATTCATAAATGTTCTTTGATGTTCCTTGACTAGTCCCTTCCCCTTCTTCCCACCATTATCCCCATCCACACTCCCCTTGGTCACTGTAGAGCTGTTCCATGTTTCCATGCAATGCTTTTTATGACTTAGTTTCAGAAATCACAACCAATACATTGACCACATTTTATTAACTAGAAACAAGTCATTAAGACTGACCCGCTCTCAGTGGGAAGAGAATTATGCTCCACCTTTTGAAGGAAGGAGTATCAAAGACTTTGTGGAAGTATTTTAAAATTATCAGAATTTGTGGAAAATGTAAGAACAAATGCAATTTTTTTTACAATTATTGTCTCTGGGTGGTTAGATTGAGGTTTTTAAAATTTTTACACGGACATGAATGCTTTAAAATAATATGTTTTAAATAAACCACAAAAATATTCTATAATGCTGATGATGTTGTAGACTACCGAACACATTTCTTGAAACATTCTCAGTGGATTTATCAATACTTAAGATGCTATGGCCAGAAATGGTTCCATAACACCAAACTTCTGAAGTACATATCTCATTATCTACAGTTTATCAGTGATGAAACCAAGGCATAGAGTGGTTAATTGAGGTTAACTAACTGTAAATAAGTGGTATAGATGAGATTTGAATCTAGGTTTCCTGGTTCTATAGCTAAATACTTAAAGTAAATGAAACATGCAGAATGCATATTTGACTGTATGTAATCACACTATAGATCATTTAAACAATAGCTGAGAGAGAAGAAAGAGCCGGAGATGATCTAGTCAGGGAAAGCTTCATAAAAGAAATGAAGAGTGAGCAGTATTTTGAAGAAAAAGAGTAGGCTTTGGGTAATCTAGGGATTACATTCCAAATGAGGAGAGCAACCTTGCCAAGGAACAGAAATGGGTTGGAGCCTGGCCTTTCCAAAGATGTCCTAATGAGAAGATTGGTCCTGGTAAAGTAGAGGGGTTTCTGATCAGTTATGTGAGTTAAGAGAAAATGGAGATAGCCCCAGCTGGTATAACTCAGTGGATTGTGTGTCAGCCTGTGAACCAAAGGGTCACTGGTTCGATTCCCCAGTCAGGGCACATGCCTGGGTTGTGGACCAGGTCCCCAGTAGGGGGTGCACAAGAGGCAACCACACATTGATGTTTCTCTTCCTCTCTTTCTCTCTCCCTTCCTCTCTGTCTAAAAATAAAATAAATAAAATCTTTTAAAAAATAAGAGAAAATGGAGATAGATACAGGGTGGGAATGGAATGCTGGTCTCACAGGAACCCTGACTGCAAACAGAAAGGTTTATTCTCAATTAATGTTCACACAGATATGGAGATCATGGCTCTTGGTCACCAAGAAGGAAGTTAGAAATTCTCTGGTCTGTGCCTTTACTTTTCAATGTGGGGATCTGAGTCTTATGGAATAAAGTGATTCGCTCACACTCCAAATTTATTTTACTTACTCATTCTATTATGTTAGGAATTGTTGGAATGTTAGGTTATTTTTAAAATTTAAAATTCTTAATTAATATATTTTTACCATTAAAGTTTTTCTAGTACAAATAATAAAGAATCCCTTTTCTAAAATGTGCCACTGCGGCTTACTATGTATTAATTGAACTTGTATGAAGTTTGTGCACTAAACTAAGACACTGTTATCAAACAAGACTCATTTCCAAAATAAAAAGGGCATTTCCTGTTGATGTGAAAGATTTATTTATTTATTTATTCATTCATTCATTCACTCATTCAGTACAGTATATTCCAGATACAAAGAACTTTTCAAAAAATATACAAACCTGTGCCCAAGGATTTAGAAGTTTATGGTCCGTGAAAACTTCAAAAACACCAAAGTTAGGTATTTTAAGCAGATATTGTTATCTCATTACTACCAGAAATAATTTTCAGAAGATGGTTCCTGCCACGTGGGGGATGACTCACCACTGAGATCCCAGTGGCTACTTTCTGAGTTCTTGACCCAAAGCTTCAGTTCTCAGTCTGTCCTCAGGCATCTCTAGCTCACTCTGCCCCAACCTTTGCCAGAGCCCAGGAAGAAAATACTCAGGAAACATCACAGGTAAAGAAAAATTTGAATGAAAAAGTTTCTCTCTATAGAGGTGACATCACATTTCTAAAGGTAGATGCTATAGTCAATGCAGAATTGGACAGGTTGGAAGATGGTGGTGAAGTAGGTGGGAATTAAACCCTCTTGCTGGTGTTCCCAACTGGGACACCTATCCGATATTCTGAAGAATTGAGTGATTAACCAATGAAATTCCAGCTTATTTGAAGTTTGGAAGCCAAATTTTGCAGAGAATGATAGAAAACGGACTATCCACAGGAGAGAAAAAACAAACAAACAGAGAACAAAGAATGGAGTCTAAACTCCCCTCTCACCCCCCCAACTGTGGCATCAAGGAAGAGAAACCCCCCTCTAACTGTGACATCAAAGAAGAGAAAAGAACCTGTTTGGTGTATTTAAAGTCAGCAGGAGGCTTTTTTTCTTTCTTTTCTCTCTCTTTCCTTCTTGCAAGTATAAGACAATAAGACCTGGAGCTGTGAAAGGATGAAAGAGAGATCCAGAGAGAGATTAGAAGCCTAATGCCAACAACTGAGAAGAAATTTCACTTTGATATCCTTCAGAACTTGCATTTTATTTTTATTTTATTGTTTTGTGTTTTTTTGTTATTTTTACTTTTTATATATTTTAATTTTTCTTCCTTACATTTAGCTTTCTTTGTTTGATTTCCTTGTTTGACTAGTTTTCCTGTTCTACCTATCCTATTATATTTTAATTTCTCTTCTGACACTGAACCCATATTCCTATAACACACTACTCTTGTTCTTTTAATTTTCAGTCTTATTCAGATTAAAAATTGCTTGACTTATTATTGTTGTTCCAAATTCCACACAGCACCCTACCTGGATTTTGGCCCATTTTGCTATCTTCCTGAACTTTATTACTGTCGTGGTTAACTTTATTTTCTCCCATACTACCTCAGGTTTCTATCACTTACTCTCACTATGTCTATCATCTAACCTCACGTAGGTGTTCTGCTTTCTGGATTCAGCCCACATTCTTTCCCTCCCTCCAATAAGAGTCTTATTTCTTTTTTACCTTTTATAAAAAGTGGCTATTTGGTTAATTATCATGCTATTGTGGTCCTTCTCCAAGGATCTCCCATCTGTTCCCTAATTGTTAGTACTTTAAATCCCATAGAACAGCCCCCCACTGTTTTACTCCATCTTGCCTTGGCTCTGCCCCTGATCACATACAAGATAAGGTGGGAGTTGTGAATACCAGTAAACCTGCAGGAGGAGGGAACCCACCAACAAAGGAGCCATCAACAGGAAAAGCCCAATTGCAAGAAGAGACATCACACAAACAGGAAAAAGGGCAAACCTAGGGCATCTAGACAAGGAGATCAAAGAGACCACACCACTGAGTCCTGAACTCCTAAAACAGAAGTTCACACTACAAAGATAGTTTGCAAAGCAGAGCATCAGGAATCATGGAACCAAACAAAAAGAGTCCCTGAAAATGGGGAGAAAAAGTAAGAACAAGAAATCGAAAGGAATAGAAGACTCCCCTCTAAAAGACCTGAATGAAATGGAGGTAAGCAAACACTCAGATACAGAATTCAAAAGAACACTGATAAGGATGCTCAAGGAACTCACAGACAACTACAAGCACCTGAATGAGAACTACAACAGTATGAAAAAGGAAATAGAAACCTTAAACAAGAACCAGGAAGAAATGAAGAATACAATTTCTGAAATAAAAAA
>PVJD01008221.1:0-74808 GCA_004026545.1 Mormoops blainvillei | reverse complement strand
GAACATCTGTGGCCATGGGGTTGTTGGTGCTGTCATTCAGAAATGCCACCGGGGAGACAAGCACCGACAGACAGAGCTGAGCCCCCAGGCCTCTGGCCTCCTGGTGCGCTCGCTCTGGTCTCTGCCACCATGAGGGCGGCGTGAGAATGCGAGCATGTGAGAGTGCGGGCACCAGGAGTGTGCGGGCACCAGGAGCGTGCAGGTGGGGCGCGTGGCAAAAAGGGAAAAAGCTCTAACAGAGAAAACACACCTTTCCAAGCTCATTCGCTGGAGGCCCAGTTCAACGGCCAAAGATCAAAATGACAAGGGCATGAATGAGTGGACGGTGCAGCTTAAGACCACCCGAGTGTCCGCTCTCCTCCCAAACTCTTCCCCTGGGTCGTCAGCGGCAGAGCTCCGAGCTTTAAGGTAAGGAAACAGCGAGCTTTGCGTTTCGGGCTACAGAGTGGCGCGCGAGCGTTACCTTGCCACACACGGGGCACCCCGAAGGCTCCTTCTTGTAGCGGACCAAGCTCTCACCGCTGGTCTCCAGGTCTTCTCTCTTCACCCGCCTGACTCCTGAAATGCCCACCCGCCCAAGCGAGAGAGTCAACATGTGACATCGGTCAGCTCTGCTTCAGCCCAGCGTCATTTCCAGAAGACAGGACACAGCTGCCCACAGTGGGGGGACAAATGAGTGAGTGGGTGGTGTCACTTGGGTGTGACGTGGGCCAGCACTAACCGCTGCTCCTACAGGGGGAGAGAAGAGACTGCATGTGCCTGCAGGGTTCGGTGACACGGCTGTCGCATCTGAAACATTTGGAAACATGAGAGCAGCTAGTGTTTCCCACTTTGCAGTGTGGAAGAGTTACAATGAACTACTACGGGGAAGGTGTTTGCACCCAATGGAAAGGTTCGGAGAAAAGTCAGGGTTCTCAGAGATGGCTCTAAGCAAGCAGGCTGGTTATTAACAAGAGGCTAATAATCATCCTTCAGGTTAAATCGATTGAATCGGGATCAAGGTGCAAAGTCAGACGACAATAAAATCTTCATGGTTTTAAGGCCTAACTGTTCACGACTGGGATCAAAACACTTTTAGAGGTCTGCATGAAGTAGGCTATCTTTGAACAAGAGAAATTCGCTTGCCGTGGTCTCTTTTTCTACACACTCTGGGATGTTCCCACATGACATGCTACGCGATGTGGGGCCGGATGCAAGGACGCCTCAAAATACGCCGTCTCCAAAGGCTGCCGTGGTGCACAGGGCACCAGGCCAGAGTGGGGCTTACGCTACACTCCAGCGCAAAGGGGAAACCCCCAAGAGGCCACAGCAGCCTTTGTGCATTCCAGCAGAAGATAATGAGGTATGTGTCACGTGGAAAATAAAGGTGCAAAACTGCCCAGATACAAGTGTGTATCTGTCAATCAGGAAACACCCGACTCCTAGCGGTGCCGACAGTGGCTGGCACGCAGGCCCTCGCTCAGGACTTTACAAGCAGGGTCTGGTTAAACCACCCACCTGCCTTGGGATTCAGGCAAGACACTCATCCCCACCGCACGGGTGAGGAAACTGAGGCACAGCGGCATACCCAAGGCCACCCACTCACTACGTTTGGCTTGTGAGTCCCTATGTGCACCACGTAACGAGTGAGAGGAAAAAGTGGCGGATCTTATGAGACCACACAAAGGGCAGCCAGGTGAAAAAGCAGAGTGTACAAACTGTGACTCTAGTCTTCAGAGAGGCACGATGACACATATGCACACACATCCGTGTGACACAGTCAGGCTTCACACACAGCTTAGTTTGCTGAGTTTTTCCCCAACAAGCATATACAGCAGGTCCTCAAATAACGTCATTTCATCACAAGGTTGATGAGACGCCGAAGGAGCGTAACTCCTGTTTCCATCAGCTAGCCTATGGCAGAACTGGTTCCGCCACAGGTCGTTTCATTTAAAAGGCACAGGCCCTGCTAACAATGGGAACTGAGGGCTTATCTGTACTTCGACTGCAGCTCTTTAGGAAACGACTTTCTTCAAACTTTCATGAAAAGGTGCTCAGCTCAGTGAGGGCCGGTCAGCAGGAGCGCAGAGTCTTGTCGGGGAGAAACTCAGCCAACACAAACCCGCTGCCCTTAAAGGAGGCGTGCCTGAGCGGGCTCCCTAAGGAAGCCTCCTGGGGGTGAGCGTACACCGGGGGCTTCTCCACTCTGTGCCCACGCCGTCCCTTTCGGGGTGCTGCCGGCACAGCTCAGGGTCTGCCCCGCCAGGTCCCCCAGACCCCAGCCCTTGTTTCCAGTTCTAACGCTTTCCCGCATCGCACCCCATCACAGGTCCCACTGAAGTCCATGCAACTCTTGCACCTGACCTCTCAGAGACCCACGCAGCCCCTGGGCCCTGAGCCTGCTACAAGTGGCAAGGGCATCAGGGCCCCCCCCAGAGAGTAGGGGAGCCAGGGAAAAACCAGCCATGGGCCCGACTGGCAGCCTCTGCCCGGAACGCTCTGCTCGGGGCACGCGGCAGAAAGCGTGCCCCACACCCAATTTCACATGCTGTTTTTCTCCTGTTTTCTCTCACGTCAAAAGCATTTTCTCATAATGTTAAAAAAACTCTTTGAAAAAATGTTTTTAATGACTGCATAACATTCCATCCTATAAAGAGCCTGGTTTCCTTAACTCTCTCCCCACGCAATACTTGGGACACTTCCAGTTGTTCCCATCAGCACACGGTCCTGTGGGTCCCGTCTCCCTGCCTGAGCTGAATTCCCACAGCATGATGACTCTGTCAAAGGGTGGTGGAGCCAAACTGTACCCAGAGAGCTTGTGACAACACTGGCACGGCCCCCTCCACCTGGCCCCTCCCCGCCCAGGAGCCCGGCCCCCGGGCAGGCACGCTCACCTTCCAGGTGCCTCCTCTGGTGGTCAAGCATGACATCCTTGCGGTAGAACATTTTGTTGCAGACTTCACACGCAAACTTCTTGTCCCCATGCTTCTTCTTGTGCTTGGAAAGGTTACTGTTGGTGGAGAAGAATCTGAAACACATCTCACATTGGAATGTCTTGTCATCTGTCCAGAAAGCAAGCAAATACGGCAGCGTTTAGGCAAACGGCATCAGATGCAGGCTCCACGTGGCGGCCATGGGAATGGCAATGGGCGCAGGTGGAGGGTGAGGTGCACGAGGACCACACGGCCAGGAAGCTGTGTCACCTGTGCTATTGGAGCTTCTGCCCAAGCACCAGGCTGGAGCAAACATTCAGCTCACCTCCTTTCACCACCAAACCTCACCCCGCCACCCCCTCCACATCCCCCGCCCCCAGGCCACCCAGTGGTTCCTTGCCAGGAGTCACAGTGCTCCACCAGGACTCTGGCAGTCCCCACCCGGTCTCTCTGTCCCACTGCACCCTCTCCCTCAGGTGCTAAGGACGTCCCCTGGCTCCCCTGAAGGCCTGCTCCAGGTGGGTGCAAGCAGTGGGGCCATTGGGCACCTGCACTGCATGGGCACCTTTCCAGTTGTCTGTCTTGGCCTGACCCACCTGGCCTCTCCCCTCGGAGGAGATCTCAGGGATCTCAGGGCCTCACACCCAGCACCAGTCCCCGGCCCTCTCTGTCTTGTTCTCTGCTCCGCCCTTCCCCCAACGCCCGGCTCATCTTCCCCCATCCATGGACAGTCGTCCATGGGTCTGTCACCTACACAAGCCCCAGAGGGCAGCCCTTGCAGCCCAAGGGCCTCCTGGAGCACCAATCCCAGAACTCAGTCCACGGGATGCCCAGCAGAAATCCCCCAGGGTGCCCGGTGCAGGTGGGCATGACAGCATGTGTCGCAGTGTGCGTCCCTCTCCAGAACGAGGGCCCCAGGACGCGCCATGTCGTCCTTATGTCCGGGCCCTGGGCTCCAGCCTGCTGACCTCTCCTAGTGTCGGTGAACAGGTGCCAAACGCACAAACCCCCGAGGCCTCGCAGAAGCCCGCTGTTTTCCACACCGACGAAGGGGGTCTCGCTCTGCCGCAATGGAGGACCCTCCGTACAGGGTCTCAGGCTGGGCACTGCTGACCTATGGGCCAAGTCCTTCCCTGCGAGGACCAACCTGGGCTCTGTGGATGTTCTGCACCATCCCGCCCCTGCCCCTCTCTAGCCTGCCGTGGCAACCAAAATGTCCCGGGGGGCTCAGGCCATGGCAGTTCTCAGGTGGCCCCGATGACCAGTGCAGGTGCAGCCCAGGTGCATCTACTTGATCACCCGTACACACGTCACATGTACGCACTGTGTGTGCTTATTATGCAAAACACGTTCACACTTATTTTAGTGGCTACATAGCCGTCCATCCAGTTATCACAATTTATTTCACTGTTTTTGAAATTGTAGAAGATTTAGCGATCCTTAGCAATGTAGCATTTCCCCCCTTTCTGCTAAACTCCCTTAGCACAGCTTCTTAGGAATGGGACCACCAGACGGAGGGTGCCTGCTACCTGCTTTGTGAAGAATCATGCCTGTATGAGGCCGTTCCATCAGATCACAAGGACCCCTGCTCACCCTGGGTCTGCTAAACTGCCTAGGTGAGCCTCCTTCCGGGCAGGTGCTAACTGCACAGATTAACTGTCCCACTGGGGCAGGTTCATCACCACCCCTGGGGCCTGACAGCATGGGAGGCGCAGCGTGCCCTTGGGCTTTAAGCTTTCTCTCTCTCGAGCCCTTCCCAGCATGTGGCGAGGAATCCCTTGAAGCCATTCCCAGCTCAGACGTGGCCTCTGCCTCAGGGAGCGGAGCTGCAGCAGAGCTGCCGGGACCAGGGCCCCACATGGGGTGGCATCCAGTCACCAGTTCAGGAACACAGACCCGCATCTGCTACCAACAGCTCTCTCCTACCAGCAATTCCGGTGCCCTCAAGCTCTGCATTAGTGCTTTAATGAAATGCAGCAACAGAGAACAAAGGCCTGTTCCTGGGGTTCTGGTGGAGGGTGTGGGTGCAGGGTCACCTGGAAATAAGACCCGGATTTCTCAGGGAGCCGACCTGCATGGGAGCCTGATGGGCTGTGTCTTACTTGAGGGCCTGGACGTGAACCCTTACTATTCTAGAGTCTGATGGTCAAGGGCAGCGCAGGGACTACTTGGAAGAGTTACACCAATACCATGTCACACACAGGACAGGCTATGGTGAGCAAAAGCTTGAGAAAAACCTATCAGACTACACATTTCAAAGCTTCTCCCTCACATCATACACAATCTTCGTTTAATGGTCTAGGGAATACACACATTTTCCTAATGTGAACGGATAAAAAGTCTAACAGTATGCAAATACTGTATTATGCAAGTAAGCTCCATTTCTAGATTTACCTTGCATTTTTCATCCAAAACTTCTAACCTGTGAAATGAGAGCATCTTAGGAAAAGAGTAGGTGCATTTCAGTCACTGCTGCTCCGTTACTTCTACGTAATGAAGAAAAGGTCTGGTTTGCCAGAACTTTAACTGACATGTAGCAACTGTGGCTTTGACTCCTCTTGTTACTTTCTGTTTCATCTGTGTCCAGAGAGGCAGTTAAAGAGGACGACGCCCCTACCTGGACCCTGAGTGGCTCACCAAACACCAGACAAGGCAGGGCTCTTGCTCCTGACACCCTGACAGCCCCACCCCATTCCTGCACTCATGCAGATCCACGAGTGGCCACATGGAGCACCGTCCGACTCAGGACAATAACCCGGGCCACGGCTCTCTTACTGCTAGTGCAGCAATGGAAGCTGCTGGGTGGCTTGGCCCCAGACCTGGGGCAACACCTGGGGTGCAGAGCTCCGCATGAGGTGGGGCAGCACACTGGGAATCTGTCTGAAAGCTCCCGAGGTCACCTAATGTCATGGACACGGAGGTTACAGAGCAGCTGGAGCTCAGGTGAAAGAAGACTTGCCTGCCATGGGAGCAGACGAGGTGCCATGGGTAGAAGACAAGCCACGGTTTCAGAAGGGAGTCCTCAAAGCAGAACAAACAAACAAATGAACCAAACGAAGGGACACAGCAGACGTGGCCGAGCCAGGCGCTGGCTGCGGCAGGAGGGACCGTGGAGCTTTAGCTAATGCTGGTTAAGGTTCCCCGGAGACCCACCTTAACCAGAACCAGCACAGAGGTACAAGTGACGCACACAGAGGGGTCAACAGGAAAGGGTTCGGTATCAAAGGCTAACCTGGTAGGTCTCTAAGCCGACTGCCACTGGTCCCCCCCTCTCCCGGGTGTGCTAGGGTTCCTAGAGAGAGGGAGAATGCAAGTCACCCAAGGTGCACCGGGAGAGTGCAGTGGGTACAGAACAGGGGCTTTCTCCGCTGCTGGGCTCCCACGCCACTGCCTCCCTGCTGCACGGGGGGACTCCTATATTACGAGTGCTAGCCAGCCACCAACTCATCCAGAGACTGTGCCCAGCACACTTGTCCAGACCCAGGGGAGGCCCCCTAGGCACGGGCTCATCGCAGCACGAGGAAAACGAGGTTCCAGTCACTTCTGGAGATTGGCGGATGGATGCAGGCTCAGAGTAACATGTTCTGGGCAGGCGGCACAGTGCCCTGTCCCAGACGCTGGCGGCTCCACGCGTGAGGGAAGGCTGAAGGCTAATGGTTATGAACGACGCTTCCGACAAATGAAGGACAATCACTCCTGCAGGCACTGCCCAGCCCATTTCTCACGCGGTCCTAGCACAAATGCGACACCGCTGCTCACCATACTTAGTGAGGATGATGTGGGGGTCTCAGATGTGGGGTATGCATAACAGGAAGTGGAAAAAGTAAGTTCCTTCAGATGCAGAAAGTTTCCTTCTGTGTGTGTCTTTAGACTGGCTAATGAGTGGTGGAAAATGTTAGAAGCACAGTTATTTGTTAACTCCATCTTTAGCCCCTTCCCCATTCCATGGTTTCCACCCCGTCACCTGGGAACCAATGCTGGATGGTGCCCACTCACCTGTCCGGCAGTTGTGAAACTCCAGCGCGCTCTCGATGCGGAAGGTCTTCTCGCAGGTGCCACACCGATACCTGTACTCGCTGTCCACCTGGGCAGAGGGCAGTACGTCAGTGAGAGGAGGAGCCCGGGGAGGTTCAAGCAGAATGAGCTTCCTGATGGAATATTCTAGCAACTTCCCTGTGTGTGTGGTTTACAACGTTTCTCTACGACTCTCCTACTCAACTTCGGAACACAAAGAATTTTTCACTCTTCCCACCCAACTGCCCTAGAAAGGGCACCCCACGGTCAGGTGGCCGCCTGCCCCCCACCCCAGCTCCTCCGGGCCTCCCTGTCCGTGCCTGGCCAGGTCACCTGAATGTGTCCGGAACCACCAGGCTCAGCCGTTTCAGTTCTCTCCCCACCCTCACCCTCGCCGGTGGCCGGCTTCGCCCTGCAAGCAGGAAGGGCGCCCGCGGCTGCACCCACCTCATTCCTGCTGTGCTTGTAAGAGACATGCTGCTTCAGGCTCTCCTTGCGGCTGAACAGCTTCGCACACTCCTCACACTTGAAGAGCTTGTCACCTAAGGAACCAACAATAAAAAGCTGAGCTGACCGCAGGTCTGGCCGGAGGCACACGTGCCCCTGAACCGCGGGTTTACAGGGCCCGCGCGGCCGACAGCAGACTCACCGTGCGAACGCACGTGCCTGCTCAGGTTGCTGCTGTTCTGGAAGACCTTGCTGCAGGTGCTGCACTGGTAGACCCGCCGGTGCTCCCCCAGCTGCCGGACCAGCTTCCGCCGGATGCCGTGCCGGCTGGAGAGGATCAGGCTCCTCTTGAGTGGGATGCTGCTGCTCTGATGATGGGGGAACCTGGCCAGGGAAGACCAGCGAACCGAGACCGGTGGGACACAGGGGGTTGCAGCCACCGTGCAAAGAGCCCTTCCAAGCCACCCCGGCACGGGAGAAGGAAGGGGACGAGCTCAGGCAGCCCCCAGAGGCCTGGGCGTCCAGAAGGAGGGGCACCTGGAATGCACAATGGCACAGGAGGCTTTCTCTGTACCAGCCACATCTCCCAGCAAGTTTAACTCCGGTCACCGGGAAGCCTCGGGCTCAGGCTGTGCGTCAGCTCGAGCAGCCACACCTGTGCGGCTTTGCGCTCTGCTCCGTTTTCCCTGAACCTGGTTTCTAACATGTCTTCTGCCTGTTACACATGTTTCTGACTGTAAGTCATGGAAACCCTCGGGGCACTAAGATAGACTGTAAATAAATAAATAGGTAACACCATTTCTAACGTGACTTTGGTTTCAGTATTTCCACAGGTTTCTGGGCGACAGAGGACCAGGCGCATTTTGACAATGGTAAGAGGAACTCCAAAAAGAGCTGGAGGAGAAAAAAAAGTTCCACCAGCTTATTCAACTTCAGGACAAAAATTACCCAGGAATAACAACAAAAGACAAAATACACTTTCCTTGCTCACCAAAAGAAAAAGGGAAACACGGAGTAAGGTCTTAAATTTATAGAAATTCTGATATAAAACTGCTTTATCATAAATAGCCAAGAGGGGGATGAACCTCGAGGACCTCATGCTGAGTGACATAAGCCAGATACAAAAGGACAAATACCATGTGAGTTCACTTACATGAGGTCCCTAGAGTATTCAGATTCATAGACACAGAAATAGAAGGGTGTGTGCCAGGGGCTGTGGGGAGTGGGGGAGAATAACTGTTAAATAATTATACAGTTTCAGTTAAAGGAAGATAAAAAAATCATGAAAATAGATGATGGGGAATGTATGTGAATGTATTTGAAAACAATGAACTCTACTCTGAAAATGGTTAAGGTGATAAATGTCATGCTATGTCTATTTTACCACAATAAAAATATATATTTTTAGTTTATTTATTTTTAGACAGGGAAAGAGGGAAAGAGAGGGAGAGAAACATCAATGTACGGTTGCCTCTCGCACGCCCCCTGGTGGGGACTCAGCACGCAACCCAGGCATGTGCCCTGACTGGGACTTGGACCGGTGACCCTTTGGTTCGCAGGCCGGCACTCAATCCACTGAGCCACACCAGCCAGGGCCACAATAAAAATATTTTATAAACTATTTTCACAGTGGACACACCATTAAAATCCTAGGTTCCTACTGCTTCCCAAGCTTGTCTGTTTCTACCACGAGAAACAAATCCCCGCCATCCCGATGCGAGGCGCCTTCCCTCCCAAACAAATTCACGGCCACCAGCGCTCCCCGCCCCACATGCCGCGGTGGGACTCACTTTGGCACTGAAGTGGAGTCGCTGGTGGTGGCGGCCAGCTTCCCCAAAACCAGCTCCACGATGTGCTCATCTGGCGTCGCAGTCGCAGGCTCGTCTGGTGGCACCTCAGTGACGATCTCTGCCACTTGCTCTGTGCAGAAGGAACGGGGCAGGCTATGTTGCCGCCAGGGCAAGGGACGAACACAACCCAGCCGAGACCACATGCCCAAGGGCGCCACAGTCAGGCCGGTGACATGGATAGCCAGATTTACACAGGTGTGAAGAAAAGAAAGGAAAACTAGCAATATTTTAGAACCCACAGGTTTTCCTGTGTACACAGGAAAACAAAATGATACTCTTACCTCAAAACTGGAGTTACACATGGCGCTTCTTTTCTAAAACCACAGCGGTCACAGCGCTACCTGAATCCCTCTCTGCCCCCAAAACGACGCATTTCGGTATACAGCAGGATCTTACCATTTATTAAATCAGCGGTGACAGAGATTTAGAAATTTTGTAATTAGACAATTATATAATCACTTATAATTAATTTTATAATTAGACAAGCCACCTTAAGGGTGTTGAAAAGCAGAAAACCGTTCGGTACAAGAGTCAGATATGAAATAACCACAGTAATAGGGACCCCAGTCCGGACCTCTGGTCAAACAAGACGTGGGAAGGTCACACAAGAACATTAGCTCTGCTCCGACCCCTTCGCCCACCGCATGTGTTCCTAACACAACTACCCATGTTAGACAGGCTAACCCACGAATAGGCTTCTGCCCCTTTGCCTGCCCCTCCCTGTTCAGGGAGCACAGACTGCCGGCGGGCTGCACACTGGCCAGCGAAGGGCAGAGCTGAGGACGCTGCGTGAAGGCTGTTCCTCTAGTTCTTTTTAATTTGCAGAAAGAGTAAGAATTTTTTTCTCACTCTCACAAAAGGAATCCTGGGATATATAACAGCAGCACAAAGAAAACTGCCCCGTGGTCGGTAAAGAAGGCGGTGAGGGGACCCATGCCACGAAAGTGGGTCAAAGGTCCCTCCGAACTCAACTGGGGATGTTGTCACAGAGACTGCGCTTCTGCCGTGGCCGGGGAACAAGCTACATGCCCACCCGCCGGTGACAGAGGAGTGGGTGACAGGGTGTTCGCACAGCGAACACCGCTCAGCCGCCAGAGAAGGAGCAGCTGAAGCCCAGCATGGATGAGTCACCCCACAGGCCACACATGAGACACCCAACGCTGAAGGAGCGCCATTCACGTGAAGCCCTAGGACGGGTAAGGCCGACTCACGAGGCGGAGGGAAAGCGGCTGGGAGGCGCAGAGGTCTGTCTCAGAAAGGCTCTGGTTCCACGGGGGCCACCAGTCCGCGTTCACAACCTGCACACTTCGTGGTGCAAACTGTACCACATGCAAATTGTACTCCGAAAGAGCTAATTTACAGAAAAAGGACCTAGACTCCACCTCCGCATGGGACCTCCGTGCTGTCTTCACGCCCCAAACGCAGGCAACAGGTGCCAGGTGCCATGGCCTCGGGCCCCTCCCCGCCGCCCCGGACCAGCCCTCACCTGCCGGCTCCTTGCCTTCAGCGATGGCCAGCGGCTGCTCTGGTTTGGAGGCTTTGGGTTTTCTCCCTCTTCGAGGCTTTTTCTTCTGCTCTTTGGCAGCGCTGACGCCCTTGGGGACCGCGGGAGGCTCCCCCCGGGACGCGTCTGGCTCCTTGTCCGGAGCCGCTTCCTGCTGGCTGGCCGGGGCCAGGCTTTTCGTTTGTTCCAAGTGACCCAGCAGGTGCTCTGCAGCAGAGGGAGGCACAAGCACAGGGGCGTGCGGATGCTCGTCAGTGCGCGCCCCCTCCCGCTGTTTCTTCAGTTCTATCTGCTGATGGTGTGCTCTTGCCAAAGGTAAATCAGCTATTTCCACCAGTTTTGAAAATAAAGCATTCCCACTGCACCGAACATGACCAGTACTTTACAAAGTCAATGAGGTGATAAAAACAGAGCACATGTGTGCAAACTTAAGTATGGAAGGATATGTGAGAACATCATGCGGTTCTCTCTCGGTAGCACTACGCCAGGCAATTCTGATTTTCTCCCTTATGCTTATTTGTATTTTCTAATTTTTCTACGAGTACATAGCACAATTACTTAAACATGTAACCTCTAAGAGGAATATGAGAAATATTCAATGCATGTCTTTAAAAACACAGCACAAAAGCAAAAGCTCCTTCACTTTATTTTCAATTGAAGAAAACCTCAGAGACGTCCCAAGCCAAGAAACCTGGATGAAACACAGGAAACAGGCACAGGTGGGCGCAAAGGCGAGGGTGCCCAGGCTCCCAAAGGCAGGTGAGCTCCGCTCAGACCAGCTGGGTCTCAGGGCACCAGCAGGGAGGAGGAGGGAAGACCCCCAGGATGATGGGGACTAACACCGTCAAATGACGGAAGGCGTCTCTGTATGCACTGCGGCCAAGGACTGATACTTCCCACTGTAAATCCCCACTGTTCCAACTCGGGAGCTGTGCGTGAAGTTGTCGCTACCCCTTCATTTGTCTCATACTTAGGAACACTGTGCTGGGTGAGTGCCCGCAAAGAACTAGTGGGGGAAAGAAAATCACAAAGCAAAGACAATGCTGCGTGACACGTGTCAGAGGGAGGGTTTGGCAGTTGAGCCACGCAGCAGAGCAGGTGAACAATGAAGCCACCGGGCTGAGGACGCTTGGAAGGACTAGATAAAATCAGAGCCACCCCCAACTGTGACACATCACTGAGCCTAGTAAGAGACAGAGCATAAGGCCTCATGATGCCAGACACACAGAGGGGACTTCAAGCCAAAGCGTAAAACACGAGCTGAGGGAGGCACGGGGCAGAGGGCCTGGTTTCCACGCATGCGGGTCTGAGAGGCAGAGGCTCCCAGAGCTGGGCTGTTCCAGGAAGCCAGGGAACATCCTGATGGACGTGCATTTTGCCATCCAAAAAGGATGGTATGCAAGTGACAACACAAATCACAGTGATCAACACAGGACTTTCAAAAGCCTAACTCAACCACTCGACCCACACTCTCCCCCACCTACCATTCAGCAGCTGCAGCTCCAGGAAGGTGGCGGAACACACTTTACACACCCACTGGCTCGGCTCTGATTCCACCGGGGCGCTGTTTTCCGGGGTGCCTGCAGCTTCAAAAGAGAGGCAAGGTGATCCACAGCAGCCCGTCTGTCCCCAAAGGCCCAGCCCAGCAGAGAATGCACCTGTCCTCACAGGTGACAGTGACCACACAGCGATCGCCTGTGGGTGCTTTCAACGGTCCAGGCACCGCCCCGTTCTCGGAGTGTGACAGGCATGGACTCATTGGTTCTTGTGAATGTCCCCATTTCACAGATGAGGAAACCGAGCACTGAGAGGCGGGGCCACAGCAGCCTCACACAGGCTCCGTCTCCATTCACGGAGACGTGTCTTCCTCCAAGAAGCCACTCCAGTGGGACCTCAAGAAAAACATGCATCCTAGAGACGAAATCGAATTCCTCAATCTCTCATCAGCTCACACAAGAGAAAGCGGGACCCGACATGGCCGGTCAGTGTGCCCTGAGCCCGCTGTGGCCACGGCTTCAGCCCAGCACTGTCTACCACGTTGGGCAATGACAGGAATTCTCTGTGACTGCATGGTCCTGGATGGCAGCCGCATGTGCTAGTGCCCCAGGGGAACTGAATTTTTTATTCTATTTCCTTTGAATTTAGATTTAAAAAGCCACCCGTGGCAGGTGGCTGCCGTCCAGCGTGTGCCTCTGGTCTTCTTTCATTGCAGAACCACAGGGGCCTAGGGAGGGAGAAGGTGACCAGGGTCCACAGAAGACGGAGGGAGACCCTGGCTGTAAGGAGGGAAACGCAGCCTCCTTTTAAAAAATGACTGATGTTCTTGTGGGACCTAAATGTTGGAGATGGAACCTTCTGGCCCAGCCAGGTTTCTCTCGACTCCTCTGGCAGTCTGTCAGGACTGGCCTGGGCCATGAGCCATCCCCACCGTGTCCACTTCTGTCACTGTATCACCTGTGTGGAGACTCATGGGCCACTCACACAGCAAACTCCTGGGTCCTTAACTAAATCATCCAGAATTGCGACTGCACATGCCTTCGGTATCAGGAAAAACCACACGTTTTTCTGTATCAGAAATGAGCAACAAGGTTGCAAAGAATGGAAGATAAAGATGTGGACCATTGCTACAACTGTTTACATGCATTTTCTGAGTCCTTGTAAGATTAAAAAAGAAGAAGAAATATAAATGCAATGAGAAATTTTTGTTACACGAGGAACAAACGGCGAGCAGAGCAGAGGGCCAGGAACGAGCGGAGAGGGAAGCGGGGTGCTGTGATGGGCTGTCCCCTCCCCCGCCGGTCCTGAGGGAAGCGGGGTGCTGTGATGGGCTGTCCCCTCCCCCGCCGGTCCTGAGGGAAGCGGGGTGCCGTGATGGGCTGTCCCCTCCCCCGCTGGTCCTGAGGGAAGCGGGGTGCTGCGATGGACTGTCCCCTCCCCCGCCGGTCCTGAGGGAAGTGGGGTGCTGTGATGGACTGTCCACCTCCCCCGCCGGTCCTGACCTCTGCACGGCGCCTGGGAATCCCTGCTTGGAGAATATCAGGACATCGGGACGAACAGAAGTCAAAGCCAAACTCCCGTTTCTCACTCACCTTCCCAAGCACATGGGCTTCTAAAAGGAAGAGCACGCTTGCCCAGGAGAGTTCCAGAAAGTCTGAGACGTGGGTTGGCTGGAAGCCGACCCACGTGAGTCAAGACTTATCTTCCGGAATAACATCACTACCCATGAATGTAAGTTCAGACTAACCTGAAACAAGAAACCCGTCTCTTCGCCTGGCCCCCAAGCCTCGGTCAGCAGGACTACCTGGAAGAACCAGTTGTGATGACTGTCCCCTCATCAAGGGAAGTACTTTATTTCCCAAAAGGTAAGCATTTTTAAGGAAGAAAATAGCCAACAATTGGAGGGCAATGCTTTATGGCCAATCACATCCAACAAAAGAGAAGGGTCTCCCCAAAACATGACACCGTGCCCATGAAACAAATGCCACAGAGAGTGATGACAGGGCAAGTGCTTACACCTGGGGGGAGAGGGGTTGAGTAAAAGGTGTGCAGGTGAAAAAGAGCAAGCAATAAAATGGGACAACGGCAAGACCTCGACTATGCAAAAAGGCATGGCTTTTTAAAGCACGGAAAAGGAACGGTGGGACGACAGGGACAGGGAGGAGCTGGCGGGTCTCCAGGGCATTGTGTACGAAGCCACGTCTCTGGGTGAGGAGCATGTTCTGCGTCTGGACTGCCGCGGGGCTCACAATGCCGTACCCACCTATCAAAGCTCCCGGGCCTGCACCCATGGAGTCGCGAAGTCTTGCTGTACGTCAACTACACATCAACGGTGCTGCTTTAGGGAACGCTAGAACGGGCTAGTTGAAAATGCTGAATCGTTGAGTTACAAAGGTGACGTTCTATGTGATTTAAAACACTTTCCCAAATGTATGAAATGTGTTTGTATTTCCTCTTTTTCATTAGAAAAGCAGTTTTGAAGATCTGATGTTGACAGCTGACCCTGAACCCCACAGCTGCCCATTCAAACCCACTTTGGTAGTCAATAATTTTCACTATGTTTCAAAAAAAATACCTGTCTGTCATTTGCCCCAAGACAGAAAAGCACAAACTGTATTTCCAAAATTTTAGGGTACCTAATTTGCTTCTTTATTCTCCCAATTCAAAACCTTGTTTGAGGTGACCACATCTTCCAACTTACGCTGGTTGTCCTATCATTAACCGCATCTCAATAGGGCGCCACAGTGGGTGCCTCTGTAGGAGGCCAGGGTCCAGAAGCCTAGAGAAGGAATCGCGGTCACCCTTGTACTCCTAAATGACAGTGGTCAGGACGACACAGTACCACACTAACTTCATTAAATTCTGTTTTCTGAAAAATTAGCTCTAGGTGATTGGAGCTCTCCAGCAGGTAAAAAGCAAACGGAACAACTGTAACTCCAATAAGTGGCACCAGCCTTTGCTTTGACCTTGACCTTGAGCATCCTGAGGGGTGTGCCATCATTCAGGACATAAAATGACAAAGTTAGCCTCTAACGACCCACACCCTGACATGCAGTCTGGGCTGCTCCCAGGCATACACGGCATTAGCTACCCGGGCCATAAGGAACTGGGGACACAAGAAAACCAGTTTGGAAAGAGCCCAGGGATCTTGGACAGCGGCCAGTGAGCCCAGCTCGTCGGACCCAACAGGGCGCCACACTGGGTGCCTCCCTCAGGGCCAGGTGCCTGGGTGCAGCAAATCCTAGAGGGTGGTAGAAAGTCATTGTTCTCTCCAAGTTCTTCCTGTCCACTTCACTATCTAAATAAGAACACCCCGTAAAGCCCATGAATATCTCTGTGAAGGGGCCAGACCCCGCTGCCAAGTTTCCTTTATCTTCCTGCCGCCACTAGACCTGCAGTGAGGGCCATCTGGCTCCCCTGACACTTCCCATGAACACCCCCAGGGGCTCCCCACTCCACCAGCCCCCACCCAGCCTTCAGTGAGTTGGAGAGTGACCCTTGACATTCAGGTCCACCTGGAAGTTTTGGATAGGGTCTCTGCAGTTGTCACGAAAGTAATATGAGGTCAGGCTGGATTAGGGTGGGTCCCAAATCCAATGACTGGTGTCCTTATAAGAAGAGAACACAGAGGCACGGGGAGGGGCCCTGGGGAAAACACAGGCAGGGATCAGAGTGATGCAGCCACAAGCCAGGAATGCCGAGGTCGCCCACAATACCAAAACTCAGGAGAGAGGCCTGGAAAGCGGTCTCCCTCAAAGCCTCCTGAGGGAACTGGTCCCGCCCCACCTTGATCTCAGGCTCCTGGCCTCCAGGCCGTGGGACAATCTATTTCTGTCATTTGGGCAGCGTCACGGAGTCCTCCCTTCACAGTCCTGGGTGCGTCACTGGAGCAGCTCACCAAACCTCAGCCGCACGAGTACACACGCAGGGCAGACAGACCTTCCAAATGAGGAGGCTCTCGCTCCGGAGCCCTCGTGCATCACACCGTGTTTATAACAGAAAGGGAACAAGCCATTCACTGCTGGAATCCTGCCACTTGGGAGCACCAGCGCAATGATCTTCGTGGCAACAATAAATGTGTCCCCCCTGCAGCGCCAGGTGGAGCATGTGCCAGCGTGGTTACAACAGGTTACACACGTCCAGCGTCAGCCATGTCCCCGGTCTCTCAGGGGTCTGTGGAGAGGACTCGCGCCACCAAGACCCACAGGCAGGAGAGATTTAAACTCCATGGATCCCCTTCACAAAGCGATGCCTGGACCCTGGTTTGCCAGACACACACTTGGCTTTGCTTTTCCAATAGGAACGTCAGATTTGGGCCAATCACACATGGCTTTCACCAGGCCTTTGAACACGCACACTTATGTGCCTGCATACGCATGCATGTACCCCCACATTCTGGGTGACACTATAAGGTGGACCGCACAGCCCCGGGGCCACACCCTCCATCTCCTGCACTGTGACCAGCTTCCTCTGCCCCAAACCAGTACCTGACCTCAGAGGACCAGGATGAGCTACCCTGCGGGAAGCCCTCAGGGCACGGCTGGGATGCAGCCTATCATGTCAACGTGCGGGATGTCCTGTAGCAGAGCTAAGAGGCATGCCACCAGCTGACACCTGCCAGTGTCTGGCTTAGAGGTGAGCTCTTCTAATTGTCTGTCAGCCTGGAAGTTTACCAAGCAGCACGAGACCCACCCATGTGGGGTCAAGACCACCTCTTTGCTCTCCCCACGCCCAGCCAGCTCGCCAGGCAGTTCCTCATTAACGTAGGGTTCCTGCACACAGCCCAGGGCCCTCAGCCCCCTGCGAGGCCCACCCCGTACCGTGGACAGCAGAGCAGGCCTGCTTCAGCATGGGCTTGTCCATCTTCTTGGCATAAAAGGCTGCGTACCACACGCGCAGCTCGGTGCCCGGGGGGATGTCCCTCGAGGTGGTGAAGTACACGTCGCTGCCGTGCTGGTAGGCCGTCAGGTTCTGGTGCTCGGGCTCCACCGCTGGCCGCACCAGCATCATCCAGTTGCAGTCGTCCTCGTTGGAAGTGTCAAAGCACACGGGGTGCCCGTCCTTCTGGAACACCTGCAGGGGGAGCACGCCAGCCAGGGAGGGTCGGTTACCCACCAGTCTGCATGTCAGCGTGTGTGTGTATGTGAGGCAGGGCTGAGCCACCAGTCTAGACGGTGCTACAGTGGAGGCCAAATCAGGCTCCGTACAGGTCCTGTTTAGGGGTTTACAAGAGTTAGGATGGTCTCAGGCAGGTCAGGCTGGTCACAGGCTAAAGGGAAGCAGTAGATACAGTGAAAGATCCAGGTGTCATAGGGAAACCCGAGTCTATGCTTGGCCCAGGTGGGACCAGAGACAACTGAGCTCTTTATACCTGGTCTAAGTGACATCGGGACATTTGAGTTCTATGCATGGCTCGGTTAGGGATTAGGAAACCTGACTCTGACCTGTGACCCAGGTGGGCACCTGGGCAGCTTTACTTGTGGTCCGGGTGGCACAAGGAAACCTGAGTTACAGTCCCAGGCCCAGAGTTACCAGGAGACCTGCGTTTGGTGCTTGGTCAAGCTGGGAAGGGGGACATCTGAGGTTTCCTCAAGGTCTACTCCTGGACACTCAAATTCTGATTGTCAAGTGGGCATGAAAACATCTGAGTTCTACGCTTAGTCTAAGTGGCATCAGGACACCTGAGTTTTATTCCTTGTTCAAGTGTCATTAGACATCTGAGTTCCACTCCCTATTTACATGTCATGAGAACATCTGAGCTCTACACCTTGTCTAGGTATCATTAGGACACCTGAGTTCTACATATGACCTCGTTGGGAATTAGAATGCCTGAGTTCTACTCCTGGCCCAGGTGGGAAACGGGACACCTGAGCTCTACACCTGCCTGCGGCCAGTTAGGAATTGGGATGCCTGAGTTGTAGTCATGATCCAGGTGTCACTGGGTATCTGGGCACTATACCTGGTGCAGGTGTCATTGATTCACCTGAATACTATGCATGGCCCAGGTGGGAATTAGGATGCCAGGTTGTACTCACGGTCCAGATGGGTGTCAGAACACCTGAGTTCTCCTGACTCTATTACAGGCTGTTCAGTGACTTTAGCAAAGTTCCCTGGTCTTTCTAAGATGTGCCCTTCTCTGTAACAGAGCACTGTTCCTTATGGGTTAAATGCAATCAGGGAATGGGGAGAAACAAATATTTTGAAGTTCAAAGTAAGCACACAAACATAGGAGATTCTCGTCCCCTATTTTCTGAGGCAATTGTTACTCCCTCGCCATAGGAAAAAAAAGCTCTTCTCCCAAGCTTTTCCTGTAGGGGTTCCCCACTGCTAATGAGCTGGGGGCCCCTCTGAGGAAGGTCATCAGAAACTAGAGGAGAGGGCAGAGGGGCCCCCGGGTGCCTAATGACCCCCAGTTGGTGTGAGGCATGCTCCCAGTGGGCCTCCACCCTCCCTCCAGGGGGCACAGGCCGCCCCAGGTACCCAGGTGCTCGATGCTGAGCCAGGGCTGCAAACCACACATGCCAGATGCGGAGCCTCAGCATCGAGTCACTGAAAGAAACCGAGACGCACACAAAGGACGGTTTGAGGGGGCCTTGGCCCCCAGGAGCTGTGTGCGCCGTGTGGCCGGGTCCCGTGAAGGCCGGCAGTCAGCAGCCCTCTTCCTTCCTTCCTCTTTCCCTGTAAACAGACCAAGTGCCTCTCCTCTTCCCTCGTCTTGCTGAGATCGGCCTTCTAACTTCAATGTCCCAAGGCCCGCCCCGAACCTGACGTTATCGATTTCATCTCTGTCCCAAAACGCCGGTCCCTGCTAAGCGGCTCTAAGGAAAGTACACCTCTGTGGGTAGCTGTTGCCCGGCCAGCACCCTGCCCCCCTGCTCACTTGTTATTTCTCAGGCCTGCTCTGGGCTGGCACTCCGCCGAGTACGGGGACAGGGCCACGGGCAACGCCTGTGTCCCCTGGTCCCTGGGGCTCCCCCAGGTCTTGCTCCCAGTATTCTACACCCTCCCTGCAACTTCTGTTTCGTTTTTCTCAGTTTTACATACAAGCTTTCCTGCCCAGTCTGATGGGTTTCTCAGAGCTGCCAAGCTTCGTGTCGGCGTCCGTCACAGTCCAAACAAAGCACCTTCCTTGGAAAGAGCCGAGCGAAGGACCGTCACGCTGCACAGGTGGGACAGTTAACTATGCCAGGACACTACTGCAAGAAATGACGGAACTGCCCACCTCCTACAGCCTGTCACATCCACCTAGGTCGTAACAAAAGTGAAGGCAGCGTCTGGGTCTCCTCCTGCTACATTTTAAATACATGCTCTTCAGTGTGCATGCGACATTGAAAATGACAAAGTGCTGACTTAACTTTGATGGTCTTGTGATATAAAAAACAAACTAAAAGAAGAAAGGTGGACATTTTTCTGGAAATTAAGCAGAACTGCGCTAGTTGGAGCTGTCTCCAGGAGGACAGCAGCAAGCCACTGGCACTCTGGCGGTGGCCCCCACCCGCACGAGGACGGCCGTAAAGCGCCGCTTCCTCAGCGCATGGGCGCAGCCTTTACCTTCAGCGGAAACGCAGATTCCTTCTCCCATTTGGCGACTCTCCTCGACTCAAAGGGACCGAACTGGGTTCGCTTGACGAGCTGCGTGACGGCAAACACACCTTCGGCTCCATCTTCCAGTCGTCTGATCTCCAAGTTGGAAGGAAGGGACGACCTGAAAATGAAACAAAACAAGTCGCTGAGTACCATCGGCGGGAGCCAGGCCCACACCCAGGACACAGATGGTTCAGATAAATGAAAAGCTCGCTCTCGCCCGCCACCCAGGGCACACAATGGAGGGCCATTTATTAAAGGGCGGTTTACAATCCCCACCTGCCCACGACAGGGCCAACATACATGTATTCCAGGGGTGGGGCGGCTGGGCCAGCAGGGACGGAGCAGACAGCTCTCACCCACAGGAGCGCACAGTCCAGGGAGGGAGGAAGGCTACGGGAGCGCCGAGACCAGGTGCCACGTGGAAAGTTCCACAAGAAGACAGAAAGAGCCACGGCATTCCAAAGGCCAGAAAAGGGCTTCTAGCTGGGCTGAACTGGCTGGTTTCATGGGGGACGTGACCTTTCTTAAGTAAACTAGGAGAATGTCAAGGATGTGCTGGAGGAGAGAGCACGGGGGCTGGGACTCTAGCATGTAGCAAAGCATTGGCGCGGAAGCCAATTATGGAGGGTCCCACAGTGGGACTGACGGGTCCCAGTGGAGTTCTGAGGGCAGCAGCAAGCAGCCACTGAAGGTTTCGGGAGGGAGCTGATCCAATCTCTACTTTAGGCAAAAACATTTATCTCTTTATTTTGAGAAGGTAAGTCACCAGTGAGGAAAAAGTAAGTAAATAAAGAGGGTGGAAACCAGTTGGGAGGCTTCTAGAAATAGCCCTGATAAGATAATTATAGTATCTCCATGTGCCTGGCACTGGACGACCATGTATAATGACCACAGTGATTTTACAGGGGGTGCTGTTACTCTGCTTTCTTCACAGGTGAGGGGACGGAGGTGCAGAAAGAATGTCTCATCCAAGTTCCAAGGGCTACCACGCGGCTGACCTGCACTGTGAACCAGCAGCCACTCAGCCCTTGCTCCGGCCCACCAGGTGACACGGCCCCCACAGGGACACTCAGAATGGCAGAGCTACTGAGCCTCCTGCCTAGGTCTGCAGGTGCTGCTCCAGAAGCTGCTGCAGCTGCGTCTGACCACCTGCACTCGCTGCTGCCCCCTGCCCTGCCCCACCCCACCCCACCCCACCTGGCCCCTCCCGGTGGGCACCTGTCAGCAGGAGGGCAGGCCCAGATTCAGGCCACCGGGAAACTGCGAGCAGGCTACCACTTGGCCGTCGCTCTTCGAGCCACACAGCGGCCCAGCCTTTCGGTTCTTCCCTGGCGCCCGTCTGGGTCTCTGCCTGGCTCCTCAGAGCCACGAGCTGGCTACACTCACGCCAGTCACTCTGAAGCCTCAGAACCACGTCTGGCTCCTCCTGGAGACACAGGACGCAGCCCACAGGTAGATGGGAATTGCAGACGCCCTCGGGAAGCGAGGACAGTCCTGCCTGGAAGTCTACCCCCGCCTTCGGCGGCGTCCTCCCTTTCCGCAGACAGAGGGGCCGCCAGGCTCTCGCTGCAGCTGCCACGCAGATAACCCCGTCAGACAGGCAGAACCGTAGAAACAGCTCAAGGTAGTCACTCACCTGGCCCTGCTCAGCACAAAGGAGTCTTTGACCATGACCACGGGGCCCAACTCGGGACACTCGGAGTCGTGGTACTGGCTGCAGTCTTCACACCCTGCAAGCAGACACCCAGCATCAGGGGGACGTCAGATGGACACTGCTCGGCTCCCAGTCCCGGAAGTTCAGACTCCGTGCCCGATGGGGGCGGGGGTCCAAACACTGTTCCCCACAAATATAACAGTGCCAATGCAGGATGTGCCCCCCCAAGCAAAGGAACCAGCTCTATGGTACATTTCAAAGCATGAAGGCTCACCTCTTTGGTGACAAAGGGTGAGATCTCCCCAAGGAATGACAATAAATGAAAATTCACTAATCTCACCTGTTTACTAAAAACGTAATGCATCATAAATCACTTCCTAGACCCCTGGATTACTTTTCTGGATCAAGTGCCACCCCCTGCGAAGTGCCCTTTGGCAGGAATTCTGAGAAAGATGAGCCTTTTCAAACTACACCCCTGCCACACAGTTCTCATATAATAAATCGTGTTTCTTAAAGCAAGGAGAATCACTTCAATGTAAAAAGAAACAGCTCTCCTGTATTACAAAGGTGCAACGTGGACACGTGGACGTGACTTTTCCCCGACAGCCAGCGCCACACCCGCCCGTGCTGCAGGACAGGCCTGGTCACTCACAGATGAACATGATCTCCTCGCTGCCGTCTTCAGCCATCGCTGACACCTGTCAGGACACGAGAGAGTCTTGTTAATGACAGGCTTTCTGCCAGAGCAATTCTGAAAGGTAATTCCTGCGCAAGGCCTCCCAGCACCGGTGCTTTGCGGCAGCGTGCAGTGGGTCCCCTACGTGGCAGGGCGGGGCTGCGGGCCTTGATGTGTGTTCTCACCTAAAATAATGATGCTTTTTAACTAATGCTATTGACTTGAGTGGCTTCTAGATTAGGAAGTCTTCATGAATTTAGACTTTCATCTTTTTATATTACCCATGCTTCCATTTGCAAAATAAATGTATCAGCACATGTTAAGAGCTAGTTTTCACATTATCACTTTTTTCTCCCCTCCCTCACTGGACCGTGATTCCTCCAGGGCAACCACGTCTAGTGCAACCTCTATTTTTCTTCAGCTGCCAGCTGGTGCCTGAAGCCCAAGGGGCACTCGGTTCTCCTGGGCCTAAAGCAACCATGACAGCATGGAGGAAGGTGCCCCTGCTCCCCACAAAACCTCTGTCAGACCTGGTCGCTTCTAGTTCCTAATCATCCTCAAGAGCCACCTCCCCTGAGGGCAGCTGAGCTTCCCCGCCGCCCCCCTACCCCAGCAAATTTGGAGGGTGATCTGCACATGTTAATTCCAGAGCCTGGAAACAAAAAGGCTCGCCTCACGCAGTTCTGGGGGGAGCAGAAAGTGTGATACACCCAGCATGTGCCGCTCCATAATGACCCCCCCCCTCACGCCCTCCATCCCCAGAGAGGCCAACGCAGCGCATCCCTCCCGCCCCCTACTTCTTGTCCCAGCCTCTGTGATGGGGACACCTTTGGGGAAACGTGTGCAGGCTGGCACTTCCTGAAGGCTACTCCACAAGCCACCTCTCTCCCCAGGAACTCAAAAAATGACACACAGACGATGCAAAGTCCAAATGAAAACTTGGGTTTGCCGAACACTGGTTTGCATCAGCAGGGGAGAGAACAGGGTGGGAAAGCTCACTACGGCAGCAAGTTAACAAGGCAAGAAGGCAGAGAGACAGGACTGCCAATCTGCCCTTAAAGTGCCAAAGACAAATAACCCGCCTGTATTTCCTCCTGCAGTCTCTACCACCATGCCGCTCTTGGCCATGCCCAGCCTTCTCCCACCAGGAAGGCAGCTCTCGCTGCCCTACCCTGGCCGGCCCACCCATTTTCCACGCTGCACAGGGCTCTTCTAGAACATGAACCCAACCGTATTACTTGCCAAACTGAAGCTGAAGGGCTTCCCACCCTTCCTGGGACGACACCCAAACCCGCCAGCCTCCTGTGCCCTCCTCCCCCTCGCTGGCCTTGGCTTATTTAGCTCCCAGTGCCTTCCGCCGCCAGGCCTCCCGCCTCTGCTCCCCGTGCCTGGGACCTCTGCCCTTCTCTGCCGCAGGCCGACGCCTACTCATTCTTCCAGTCTTAGTTTGGCTGTCGCCTCTCTGGGGAGAGCTTTCTGGTCCACCTGTCCAGATGAGGGCCCTCAGAACACTTCCTGGAAGCACCATGCGATCTCCCGTCACCAAGTTCTCACCCCACGACCATCAGTGTGTGTGTGTTTCCAGTGTGTCTCCCCTCACCGGACCCGGGGGGCCAAGGGGCAGGAAGTGATGTGACTCAGACCCAGCGCTGGCATGGCCCGGCCCTGGGTGGGGGGAGCGACATGACAACAGACTAACAGCCCGTGCCCCCTCTTCCACGCTCCAGTTCTCACGCGCTCTGTACGGGACACTCCGCGTACGGCAGAGCCCTGATGGCTGCTGACTCCCTCTGGAACTCCAGGTAATCACGAGTTGGCTAAAAATTTTCAAATACTTCATAGGTGCAATTTATGCCAAGAAGTTAAAAAGTGTGGTTAGATTAGCAGTGAGTGAGACCTGGAAGAGAAATTTTACGAATCCCAAGAAGAAACTGATCTTAAATACTCTTATCACTTCCCGAGTGCTTACGGAGCACCTCCCGGGCACCACCCGTGGCCCAGGACTCAGAAGGCAGCCCGCCTGGTCCCGCCCCCGGGCAGGCCAGGCCTGGAGCCAGGTCCGTCTCCTTCGTGGCCTCCGGGGGACAGCTGCACTGGCTGGTCCTTGCTTTCACAGGGCCCCTGCCTTCCCTGCCTTGGACACTAGGGCTGGTTAAGGGTTTCCAGCTACACATACTTGACCGGAAGTTTAAACAGAAAATCTGTGCCAGTCAAGAAACATTGCAAACCACTCACGCTGCTACAGGAAAAAGCAGCTTTTTGGGGAAGTGCCCGGCATCCTCGAGAACACTGTATCGGCTCTAATAAAGGTCCCTCTCTTGCCCGGGCATTCCCAGGACACCTGCCACTACCAGGCTGTGCTAACGGACTGCTTCACCTGGGGTGGCAGGCCGAGCACGAGCCCTCTCCCCCCACGGAACACCGCAGGGCCAGCAGCAGTCGGGGTCCCGCTGGAAAGACACTGAGAGGGCTGGGGGGAGGATCCAGATTTGGTCAAATAAACGTGTCCTCATGTTCCACTTCTGGGGAGAAACTGGCAAATACTTCAGCTCCCCACAAAAAGCCCAGGCATTTAACAAAGGGGGAAAGGTCTAGAACAATGTGCATGAGCTTCCCTGTGGTTACCAGGCAGGTTCAACACAGTGGCATGACTGTATGAAGCGGGGGCAGCCGCCCGGGAGCACCAAGCCCGTCCCACCCCTCCGGCAATGGCCCAGCGCGCCAGGGGCTGCGGGGACCATGGTGCCAGAGCACTGGCCTGAGAGGATCAGGATAGCGGCCGTTTCCCAGCGAAGACCCCGCACTCAGCCCCCCAGGAAACAGGGCCACCAAGGGTCCTGGGGGAGCAGAGGAAGCAAAGGCTTGCTTGCGGGCGGCAGAACGCGCACAGGGCATTTTTTAAGGTCATTTAACATGAATGTGATTGCTCTCGTCCCTCAAATACATGGAGTCCTACAGCCCTGGTCCTTCTGCGCCTGGCTGACTTCACTCAGCATAATGTCCTCACAGTTCATCTGCGCTGTGGCAGGCGTCGAATGTCCTTCCCGTTCAAGGCTGAGAAACGTTCCACTGTCGGGATGCAGCGTGTTTTGTTTATCTGTTCATTTGTTGGATGCTTGGGTTGCTCCCGTGTTTTTACTACTGTGAATAATTGCTGCTATAAGCCAAGTGTACATACACCTCGTTAAAACCCCACTTTTGGTTCTCCCGGGCATATACACTGGGTTGACCAAAAAGTCCATTTATTCTCCCATGAAATAAAAGACACATTTTTCATTATCACCAATAACTTTATTGATTTGGATATTTTGAGTATGTCGGCTGTCTCCCATGTGGTATAACACGGATTGTTCTCAACGTCTCGATTTGATGGCTATCAACGTCAACTGGTCTACCCAACTGTGGAGCACAGTGCAGCAAGAAATCTCCAGCAAGAAACTTCGCAAACCACGTTTGACATGTTCGCTCAGTCACAGCACCTTCTCCATACACTGCACAAATCCTTTTTTGTGTTTCAGTTGTATTTTTACCTTTCTTGAAATAATAAAGCATAACACGCCGAAAATGTTGCTTATTTTCTTCCATCTTCAATATTAAAATGGCTACACAAAAATTCACCAATTTTGATATATTTTTTTAAACGCACGTTGATATGACAGCTGTCACAATACAATCTAACAAAACTATTTTGAATGAAATGAAAGACGACTAAGGGCTACTAGAGCCATCTTATGGAAAAAAACCAAACAAACTTTTTGGCCAACCCAATACTTAGAAAGGGATTGCTGGGTCATACAATAGTCCTATGCCTAATTTTTGAGGAACTTCCGCGCTGTTTTCCACAGCGGCTGCACCATTTTACGTTCACACCCACAGGGCACAAGGCTTCCCATTTCTCCACATCCTCTCTAACACGTGTTATTTTCTGATTTAAAAAAAAATAGCTGCCATCCTAATGGGTGTGGGGTGGTAAAAGATTATTTTTAAATGCGACCTACAAAGGCTGGGCTTTGGAAAAAGTAATCGGCTTTGAAACACTGGAAAATAAAAACTTTATAATTTTAAAACACAGGTAGCTAAAAATAACGCAGAGAGAAAGGTGTTTTCAGGGAGGCTGCCATCGCGAATGTGAAATGATTATCTGGCTTGTTCCCCTGGCAGATGTCCCTGGCCATCCCCTGCCCACTTCATGACACAGGGAGACGGAAAAGGAGGGGGCGATGCAGGCCGGCGGCCTGGGAGTCGGACACTGGCCTGGATGCCTTAACAGAGCCTTGTCGGCGTCCAAACCAGCGCTCCCCAAGAGACACGGAAGGCGAGCCACACAGGTAACGTTATTTTGGCTGTTGGTAAGTTTGGAAATATTATAGATTCACAGGAAGTTTCAAATATAGCACAGAGAGCTGTACTTTTCACTCGGTTTTTTCTGAAGGCTTATATCTTACATAAGTATACGTAATACTAAGGCTCTTACGTAACTGTGGCACTAAGAATTGCATGCTAGCAAACCAGGAAAACTGACCTTGGCCCAGCACATGTGCGTGTAATTCTATGTCATTTTCTCACAGGTGTAGACACGTGCACCCGCCGCTGCAATCCAGACTCAGGACTGCTCCGTCGCTGAGATGACCTTGATCACGTGTCCCCTTCAGAGCCACCTCCTGTTCCTCACACCATCCCTAACTCCATCTCTATAATTTTTCACTTCGAGAATGTCATATGACTGCAATCACACAGTATGTGACCTTGGGGGACAAGCTTTTTTTTTCTTTTTAACTCAGTATAACGCCCTTGAGATCCATCCAGCTTGCTGTGTATATCAATAGTTCGTTCCGCTTCACTGCTGTATAATATTCCACGGCACAGCTGGGCCCTTCGTTCACGGAGGAACACTTGGGTTTCCCCCCGTTTCTGCCTACTACAGATAAAGCTTCTATAAAAAACCGCGCATAGGTTTTCCTGTGGACACAAATGGTCACTCCTCCGGGACGAATGCCCACGAGTGCAATCTCTGGGCCACGCGTCACGTGGATGCTGGGGAAACGGAAGGCAGCAGGAAAAGAGGAAGACGGCCCGTGAGACAAAGTGACTCCATAAAAGAAGCCACAGGCGCGAGTCTCCGGGAGCCGGTGGAGACAGTGCAGTGTGGTTGCCGGGCCGGGCTGGCGGTGTAGGAGAGACCCGTCTCTCCCCTCTCGCCGGCACGGACTCGCAGTTTTACGGCAGCCGTTCTCACAGATGTGCAGCGGCTCTTGCTGTGCTTTCGTCTGCGTTTCCTTCCCTAACGGCTCAGGAGGCTGAATGGCTTTTCACGCGCTTATCTGCCAGCCGACGCTCCTCTTCAGTAAAACGTCCCATGTGTGTTTCGCCCATGTTCTGGTTGGACTGTCTGGTGTTTTGACTACTGATTTTTGGAAGTTCCTTATATATCTAGATCCCTTGTCAAACAGGCAGTTTGCAAGTATTTTCTGCCTGCTCACAGCCTGTCTTTTCATCCTCTTTACAAGGTCCTGGCAGAACAAAGGTTTTCAATTTTGATGAAGTCCAACTTATCGGTTTTTCCTTTTCACGGATCGTGCTTTTGGCGCCATGTCTAAGGCCTCTGCCCTAGGCCAAGTCCCAAAGATGTTCTCCTGTGCTTCTTGGAAAAGACTTACTTTACACTTTACATTTAAATCTAGTATCCCACCTGAGTTAACTTTTGTAGAAGATGTGAGGTTGCGGTCCAAGCTCATTTTCGTGCTTACGGATGCCCAGCTGTCAGCACCACTGAACTGTTTTTGCACCTTTATCCAAAAGCAGGTGACCCTGTTTGTGTGGGTGTATTTCCGGGTTCTCGCTTCTGTTCTATTGATTTCTGTGTCGATCCTTCTGCCAACACCACGCTTGGCACAGATCAACCAATACAGTCTTGACTGCCATCATCGCTTTATAGTAAGTCCTGTAACTGGGCAGAGTGGTTCCCCTGCTTTCTTCTATTTCAAAATTCTCCCAGCCATCCTAGTTCCTCTGTCCTGCCATATAAATTTTAGGACAATCTTGTCTATATCTAAAAAATTCTTGCCAGGATTCACATATGTAATTTTGGTAACATTTTATTTAACAGAATATATCCCAAATACTATCACTTCAACATGCGATTCATAGTAAAATCGTTCCTAGTTTTTTTCATACAAAGTCTTGGAAACCTAGCCTGTATTTTATACTTCGAGACCATCGTAATTCGGTCCAGCCACCTCGCAGGCGCTCAGCAGCCGGCGCCGGTCCAGAGCCTCAGGGCATTTTTTTAAGCAAGAGGGACATTACCCAGTGGACACATGCCCTCGTGACACCATTAAAAGCGTTAAAGAAAAATATCATAAAAGGAAAAAATCAAATAAGAAAAGAGTGATTTTCACTAACGTGCTGCAGAATCATTATGGAAGGTGCTCCATGGGGGCCAGGGTCGGGGTAGCAGGTGGGGAGAGAGGAGTTTTGTGACCAATCAATTTGTGACACATTGCAATTGCCATTCTGGAGCTTTGAGCCAGAATGGCACATTATTAAAGGCCCTGAGACGCCCCGCAATAAAAATCTGCAGGAGCGTGTGCAGCCCAGCAGTTCCTGGACTAGCCTAAGCCATGAACGCCCTTGCACCCAACGATTCACATGCCGGAACCACGGACTGCAGCACAGGCTTCGGGCTGCCAGTATAAGCGAAGGGGCTGGCCCTACTGTGACAGGACAGGTAGCAGGGACCAGGGAGAGAGCCCGGCTCTGCCATTTCTTGGACGTGAAGCCTCGAGTTAGTTACTTCCCCTCCACAGGCCTCAGGTTCCTCATCCGTGTAAGGAGAGGGTTAGAAAATCTACGCTCAGCCCCTTTCCGGCCCGCAGGCGTACATGCAATTTTTCACTCTAGCTCATTGTTAGGATCCCATATAACGGTGGTTCTCAAAGATTCCCCTCCCATAGCCCTCTACCCCGCATTGCTCCCGTGCTACGAAGGTATTTTTCAAATGCCAGCCTTCGTGTTATGAGATGTGGCATACACAGCAATCACTCCTCCGTGCTTACTAGCCGACAAAGTTCAAACTCACGAATTTGGCGCTGACAACTCTGTAAACTGGCCGGGACCTCCCTTTCTTTCTAATTTTACTTCACATCACACATGATGCGCTGCTCCTGCCAAATTAGTGACTGCCCTGTCCCAGGAGCTTTTATTTCTGGACTTTCTGTGATTCCCCCTTTATGCCTCCTTCCACCCACACCACTGCCTTCTGTCTCATCTGGGTCCTTTTCTCCCTGTCTCGGTCTGTCTGTGGTGGCAGCTGCCATTGGTAAGGCCCTAGGCTGCCACTGTTTGGCCCACATCCTTCCTCATTGCCATAGTGAGCCCACCGAGAGGGCGGAATCAGAGTCTGACATAGCCGGGCCCCGCCCCAGGCTTGGCGACTGTATCTAAAACATTTCGTCGCTTGGAGACTAATTTCCCAGAGCCAGTTCCTCCGACCCACCGGCTCCCAGTCCAGGACTGCAGGCTGCAGTGGGTCGTGACAGTTAGGTGTGGGAAGCCCAGAGCCCCTCTGCACGTATCCTAACAGGCTGGAAACGGAGGAGTGGGTCTCCGCCGTGACCACGAACAACCCTCCAGCAGCTGTCTGACTTCAGACATGGGAATCAGGGGTAGGAGGGCGCCGGAGTGGCCTGACACACGCCTACAGGACCTACAAGGTCAACACTGGCCCTGGGCAACTCAAGCCCCCTCTCAGGGCAAGGCTCCTCAGGATGACAGCGCGGCGGGGTCTCTCGCCTCCGCTGCTTGCTTTCGTTCCAATATAAGATCATTTTTATTCTACTAAAGTGACTACAAAGCATAAGCAGAGTCTTAGAAGCCAAAAAGTGCCCCTCCCACCTCCCTCCCTTCCAATCCCATTCCCAGGTCGGCCACTCTTAAGTCCTTGGGATCTTCTGCGGAATCTACTCCCACATCTCGAAATAATAGGCTCCTACTGGGATCCCCGAAACTCTCAACTTTGGGGTTCCATCTTTAGTTCTCATCGCAGTAAATGAACAGTCAGCTTTCTCACACGCCCTCCTGGCCCACCACTCCCCAGTACCATTCTGGTTAAACCAGAGTGTGTAATATGATGACTCTGAAAATAGTCCTGAGGGTTTAGTGGGCTGCTCTACAGCAAACTCTAAAATTCATTGCTAACACATTTCCAGGGGCCACTGATTTATTTTTTTTACATTTGCTTCGTTCTTGTTTTTTTATGTGAATTTTATTAGCTGCTGCTGTGTGTAGATTTTATGTTGTTGTACGTGTGTGTTAATTTTGTTGTTTTGTGTGGGTCTTGTGTTGCCGTTTGTGTGCAGGTTTTGTGGTGTGTTCACTTGGTACTGTTGTTTTGTGTACATCTTATTGTGTGTAAATTCTGTTGTGTGCTGTTTCCGCTGTTTGTGTGGCTTTGCTGTTTTGTGTAGGCCTGCCTGTGCTGTGTGTAGATTCTGCTGTGTGCTATTTGTTGTGTGCGGGTTTCGTCGCGTTGTTTTGTGTAAGTCTCGCGTTGCGTATAGATTTTGTCACACTGCTGTTTTGTGTAGGTCTTGTTTGTAGGCTGTTGTGGTGCTTCTGCTCTTTATGCAGAGGTTCTGTTGAGTGTCTTTGGTACAGGTCTTGTGTTGTCTGTAGATTTTGCTGTGTGTGCTGTTTTGTGCAGGTTTTCTGTGTTGCTCGTGTGTAACTCTGTGGTACTGTTTTTGCCGTCTGTGTGGACGTTTCGTTGTATGTGTGTTTGTATGCAGAGTCTGGCGCCAGTGGTGGCAGCGAAGTGGGCAGCGCACCCATGGCTGCGTCTGTGCACATCCTGCAACAGCTTCTCCTACGGCCTGTCTTTCACGGGGCCCAGCCAATGGCGGGCCAGGGGTGCACGGAGCCCGCCCTTCCTGTCCCGGCTGCCCACCAGGTCTGACGCGGACCGTGTGCTGGGCCTTCCCTTCACCATCACCTGGAATTGTCTGCTCTCTTGGTATAAACGGAGCTCCTGTTTCCTGAGGGCTCTTGCTTCCATCTTCTTGGTTTAGTCCTTCCATCTGGGGAGCACATTTCCTGCATTTCTTATGGCACATCTGGTGCTTTAAGAGGGATTTCTGAACAAAGAGGTGAGAGAAACGTCTACACGCTGCCATCTTAAACATAGAAACTGAGGTAGCATTAACGTTATCATGTTGATCAGAGTTTAGCTGGCAGTCATCTTTCTATTTAACAAAAAAAGGGGGTACATGATCACTGAGTCTTATTACACAATGGGCCTTGTGTGAAAGCCGAGAAATTTTAAAACTAGGTAACCGGGGACTTTTGAAAAGATCCTCGTGCACCCTCATCATCAGGGTGGGGAGTACGGCAGAGGGGATGGGTGTCAGAGAACCAGGCCCAGAGGAGGCAGGTGTGCTGGGGGAAAGGGGCCCCAGAGGGACCTAAGGGGACCAGACAATAGGCTCAACGAACAGAACTGAAGTGGCCAGGTCAGAACAAGGGTTTCTATAAACCTGTTCGCTAAAAAGGTGCTAAAATTACATTTATGTCTTTGGTCACAATAAAAAACAAGCTTACTATAACTAATTAGCATATGTATTTTTTAAACTTACAATAGGCCAAAGGCCTTGAGAGTTGCCGAACATTTGGAATCCTCCTTCTCAAAGACACACTCCGCCCGACAGGTGCAGTCCCTTCTCCCCAGAAGGCAAGTAAGAAGTGACAGTCCTCCTGCAGGGAGCACGACTGAAGGATACTCGGTTTCTAACGAGTGTGCATCCAGCCGCATCAAGGGCAAAAGGCCAGTTAATCAGGGCGTTCTGACAACACCTGCAATATGTCAACGCTTGCGGCTCTAAGGTGGAGATGCAGGCTGGGTTGGACGTGGACATGTCACAGGGAGCCAATAACACAGGGCTCCCCTCAAGCAAGGAAAGGGGTCATCTCTGAGAAACCCAAGTTTCAATTTTATGTACGTTTGTGGAAACCAAGACACCATATGCTCTGGAAGACTTGAGGAGAAGACTCCGAGTGGGGCTTCCTCAGATCTTTCTAGGAAGAGAGGCCTCAACGGGGCCCCCACGGTGGCCCTGAGCTGCCTACCCGGCCAGTCCAAGGGTTCCTCCCCAGCATAAATCATCCGGGACCAGCTTCCAGCCACTCTAACAGCTTCCTCGTTTCCTCTTCTAGGAACTCTCCCTCTGTCCAACTCCCACCTAATCTTTAGACCTCATTCAAATGGCCCCCTTCTCTGAAGCCCCCTTCGCCACACCTGTCGCATTGCACGGGGATGCCACACTCACTTCTCCCAGGGAGGCCCTACACCCTCTCACACCTTTGCTATCACACACCCTCTCTGCAGCAGCAAGTCACGCCCCCAGGTTGCTCTCACCAGCCTCCAACAGCACCCACTTGGACCCCCGCCCCTCCACTCTGCTATCCCATTTCTGTTTTCTTCTCTGGCAAAAATCCTGGGAAGAACTCCAGTGGCTTCCTCACCTTCCGTTCTCCCTTCAAGGGGAAAACCTGCCACCACCGCTTCCCCCGGTCACCCATCCCTCCATCAGCCCCATCCCTGGGCGGCATTCCACACTCACCCTCCCCTTCAGAAAACCTTTCTTCTGCAGCCTCCCAGTCCTTTTCTTCTTTCCGTCCTGCTGGACGCTCCTTCCTAAGCCCTTCTTCATTCCCTTCTCCCATCCACAGCCACCACAGGGGCTAGCCCAGGGGGGCCCCTTGCTCCTCTCTCCCTCTGTACCCAGCGCTTACTCCTGTCGCCTCCCAAGCCCGCGGTCCAGTCCGGCATTGGCCCTCCCAAGGCCCAGGACCTTGCCTAATGCCTGGTTCCAGGCGCCAGCGAATATTTTGCTAATATTCCTGCGAAAGTGTTTTACTCGATGCTATTCTCTGCCCTTGAGCTGAGAGCGTAAACTGGCATCCCTGGTTTAAACAGCTGTAAGGGACGTACATTTCCAGTATATTATAAACACTGACTTCTTAAAATAAAAGCACTGTCACTCTTCTAAGCATGTCCACTGGACTCTCAGCCCTACGGAGTGGTGTCCGCTGCCGTCTATTTGCAAAGCACACGGACGAGCTCTTCTTCGACTGCCAGGAAGTTCGCAGCACTTCCTTCTCTGTGATCTCCTATCCCCTCACTGCAGTCCTTAAACCCCATGTTACATATTGGTACTCAAAACGACTCTATTAATCACACTACAAATACGCACAGAAATCAAATTAGTCTTGACTTCCTATGGCCACGAGGGCGTGCTAATTTCTTCTGGATTGAGCTATCGTTGCAATCACTGAGACCCCTTGATCAGAACAGAAATGCGGCATCTGCTTCGGTAAACAGGCACTAACACAGGCGCTGTGTTCGATGAGGCAGATGGGGCTGTCCCCACAATCGGTTCATGGATCGTGGGCAAATGTCCAACTAGGCCCCAGTCTTCATTTTTATAAATGTGAGGGCAGGAAACCTTGTTCCACAGACAAGTAGATGGGAATGGAAGAGTTTGGGTATGGCAGCATCCCCACAGCCACTTTACCAATGACCACCATGTAACTGGGTCCCCACTTCCTCCATCAGCATGAGGGCACCTTCCACCTGCCAAAAGTCTTAGGTCTTACCTCACAGTGGATTTACTCCCCAGACACCCACACATCTGTGGACACCCTGAGGTTTCCACACTACAGGGTTATAGCCCACACCAAGACTAGGGATTGGGGGTCGCCGTCTCCTGGATAGTATGAGGGACCCTTCCTGGGAAGGTGAGGGACCTGAACCCTGGGCCCTGGGCAAGTGTTTATGCCATCCCAGAGGGGCACTTTGACGATGCCACTCATCTGCAGGGCCCTGATGCCCCCTGATCACCTCCTGCCTGGGTACACCTGTCATCTTCACCTCAGTAAATGGCACCGCCTGTCACCAACTGCACATTCCCCAACCAAACCAGCAACAAGGCCTGCCTCGCTCCAGAAATACACATTGTCCTCATTCCTCATTTCCCCTTCTGCCTCTCCCCACGTCTAGTGGAATTTTCGGGGCCTGGACTTCCCACGCATTGGCCATGGGGTCATCCCTAAAAAGACACAAGTTCTGTCGCTCTCCTGCCCAAAGCCCCCCAGGGGCATCCACCTGGCACTCAGGATGGCCTGTGCTGGCCCTCCTGTGCCTTCTCCCCTGGACCACACTGGCCGTTCTCATTCTTGGCCGCACAAAGCTTGTTTCCACCCCAGGGCTTTTGCACTTGCCATTCGTCCGCCAGTGACACCCTCTCCCCAGATCTCCACTGAGCGCGCCTCCCAGCGCTGGTTTCCTGCTCAGAGAGACCTTTCTAGTTCCCACTACCCAAGTATACCCACCCCTACCTATACCAAAGCCTCTGCCTGCTGGCCTACCTGCTTCTCCATCCTCTAACCACCCTCGGCCTGACACAGTCATATTATTGCCTTATCTTCCTCCCTCCAGACCATTAGGTCCACCAGGCAGGACATTTCTCTTGTTCTCTGTAGAGCCAGGCACATAACATAACCGTTCCCCAGTAAATAAACACCTGTTGAATGAATGGCCAAACAAATGAGCACATGCATTCATGAACCATGAGGTGAACTGGACAGGGATCACCCACACTTTACAAATGCGCAGAGAGGAAGCTGAGAAAGCAGCTAAGTCGCTTACAGTCTTCAGCTCTGAAATCACGTGCCAGAAAGAGTTGCTTCAAAACTCCCTTAAATCTGCAAAATGGCAGAGTGGTCTTCTCCTGGCCACCTACACAGATGTTATCAAAAGAACAAAAGGAGAGGTGTGTCCTAAGGAAACAGAGTCCTTTCTCAAAAACAATTACTCCAAGAAAAGCTATTAACTCCTATTCGTGTTCATTTATTTGTCTTCTGAAAAAAAATGAAATAACACGACGTCCCTTCTGCTTCAAAAGCAAACATATTATTATAGACCTTGTTGGTAATGTTTCTGCAACGGTATGAACCAAAACTATCGGGGGTAAACAGATAAATTTTACTGTGTTTCCCTTTCAAAATCCAAACTATAGTTCTCCTATTTCTTAACCAGTCACCATAAGGCAGTGATGTCAAGGAAATGTAGAGAAGCCGAGTGGAGCAGTGAAAATGTGGAGAATGTGGAAATGTCCAGGTTTTGAAACAAAATATAGTGTGGTGTGTGTGAATGGGCGGTAGGGTTGGGTGGGGGACGGGACTTGGACACCTCACTTACAAAAACAAAGTCTCTACACTGCTGCACTCTCTAGAGAGAGTTCTCATTCTTGCCTTTTAAGATTTATCATAAAGCCGGATGTTCATTTACTTTTCATCCTTAAAAACACCTTCAGGAACCATGCAGGATTCTCCAGAATCATCAGGTGAGTCCGACTGTATGAAAGGCTTAAGCAAGTAGGGTTTTTGTGCCTTTGCATCTTTATATACACACACGGGGTCCACCTGTCCTTGGTCACACACTTGTTTCTACCACTTTAATCTGCCCTCGAGTGGAAGAGGAAAGAAGTAGGCAATTTCTGAGCATTTGTGGAAAAAACCCTCATCCACTCCATTAAGAGCTTAATAAAGGTAAACACATGTAATAACTATAACTATCAGGGAGGTCTACATTTCCATAATGAGTTTTCACTTCTAAAGCTGACCTCAGGGAGAATACCTGTCCCTCTCATCCGAGGCCACATGGCCAGTTCCTCCACCTGTCTGCGCCAGGGCGCGCCCTTCCCAGCCCGGCCACCCACTCGAAGGCGGGCATATGTCACCTGCCCATGGATTTGACTACCTTCCCTCTGCCACCCTGGGGTTTACAGAAACAGGATGCAGGGTGCTCTTGAGGGGCCTGGGCAGCCCCGTCGCCCGGACTCCTGCTTCTCTAACAGCGATCGCAGAGGTCCTGGGGCCCTCCCGCGCGCCCCGGGGGCTGTGCCCCGGTATGGAGAGAGTGACATCACGGTGGGGGGAGCCGTCGGCAACCAAGGCACTAGGGGCGGGGACGGCGGGCCGGGGGCGGAGGAGCCCCCCGCCCGGCACCCGCGGGCCGCGCTGGCCGGGGATGGTGGGCGCCGGCCGGTGGGCGGCGGGCGACGGGCCCGGAGCGCCCCGGCGGCGGGGCGGGCGGCGGGCGGCACTCAGGGCGATCCCGGAGCGGCTCCGGGAAATCCAGCCGGGTTTTGACTCCGATCGCCCACGGTGCCCACAGCCGGCGAATGTAACAAAGAACAGTCGGCATGGCGGATGGACCGGGGCGGCGGCGGCGGCAGGCCGAGCGGGGCTGGCGCGGCGGACGGGCGGGCGCGCGGAGGAAGCGAGCGCGGGCCGGGCGGGGGCGGTGCGCGCGGGGGCGACCGGCGGGCGCGGGGCCCCGGGCTTTACCTGCCTTTGGAATGTGCAGAGCGGGATCGGATCCGGACTCCGGGTTGCGATCCGCTCCGGAAACTGCGCAGCACCGGAAGCCGGGGGGCGGCGGCGGGGCATTGTGGGAGTTGTAGTTCGCGGCAGGGCGCGGGCGCGGGCGGCGTGGCCCGGGAGCTGGCGGCCTGGTTGTGGCAGCTTGGACAGGGAGTGGGCGGCATGGAGAGAGTGGCGGGCGGCGTGGACTGGGGAGAATGGGGCGCAGGGCGAACGGGCCGCGTGGATCCGGAGCGGCCGGGAGAAGAGGTTCGCGTTCCAACTGCCCTTTCCCCGGAGCAGGAGGAAGCGCCTGGCGGCCACGCGCTACCCCTTCCTGCGTGGCTGGGCCCAGCCCCGCGACCCCGGCTGAAACGTGCGCGGACGGCTCGCACGGCCCCCTTTACCCGTGTGGTGGCTACGTCGAGCCTTGACTTCATTTGGGAGTTAGGTGGGCGAAGGGATCGAATTTTTCATTATATCGGGCGTGGGGTCTGCTGCCCAGTCATAACTTCGGAGTTTAGCCGATGGGCTGCAGCGCTTCTTGGCCATCTTTCTAGTCCATCAGTAAGCATAGCGCTTGCTCTGCCCCCACCAAGCTCTTGAAGTATTAGATGGCCAGCAGTTGGCTGCCATGTGGCAGAGGCCGGCCCCTGAATCCTGGTGATGTGGGCTGCTAAGGCAATCCCAGAAACGCACCTCTGTCCCAGGGCAGAACCAAGCTGAGGCCAGACCACTCTGTGGCACCGAGTGTTTCTACCCCCTTTTCCCTTTCCAAGCTTGGGGGTTTGTGTGGTCTCTTGACCCCAGCCATCCAATGCAGCGTGGAAACAAAATATTAGAAATGGAAGGGACTAGAGGGTCTTTGAACCTAGTCCTGGCCTTTTAGAGTAAGAGAAGTAAGCCACCTTGTTCATTTCTGCCTGGCCAAAGCCCCCATTACTAATGTCAAAGAGAGGTGACACACTGGGGGGAAATTATTTGAAATTGATATGGGCAAGGACTCCTCTCTTGTAAGTGTAAAGTTTTTATGAATCAATTTTTTTAAAAGGGTAAATAACCCAATAGGAAAAAAAAAAAAGTCTATGGACAGTTCTCAATAAAATACAATGGCTGTTAAGGTTATGAGAAGCTATTCAAATACCGTAATAAGAGAAAAAAATAAATTGCAAAGAAATCATTTTTATCTATTACATTAGCAAAGATTTTTAAAAGTATAATAGCATTTTGAAGAGACCTTAGAAAACCAGCTACCTCACCCTTTCCTGGAGGGAAAATAATCGGGTGTGAAGGGGCTTTTTGTCCCACCGCCAGGCTCACTTGTATGAGTTGGTACATGTGTAAGGCTAGCCCTTAGTCCCCACCAGAAGGGCACATCTAGCAGGCGGAAGGCTGACTGCTAGAGAGGGAGGTGTGGGGAGGTGTGGAGTGTCCTGCTGCTAGGGATTCCTTTCTCCGCCCTCCCCGACACCCTGCAGTGACTTCCCAGTAGCATTTGCAATAGGTCTGGACCACAGCCTCTGAGACCTCTCTTGGTCTTCTCACCTCTGCCCAGCTCACACCAGCCAAACCTGCCTTCTGCTCCGAAAACACGGTCTCAGAGTCCTTTGTACCCACTCCCTCCATCTTGGAACACTTTCCCAGGTTTTCCAGGTCTTTGCACAAATGCTCCCCAACCTCTAAAGGCACAAACTGCCCACTACTGCTAATGTGCACCTCCCCGCCTCCACACTCACCTTTCTAGTGACATGACTCACAGTCTTCAAATGCCCAGATGACTGGTTATCTGGGCCTCTGCACACTAAATAGGTACCAGCATACATAAACAAAAACAGGTCATTAACAGCAAAAGTGACAGGTCACGGCAGGAGAATAACAAAGTAGATGAGCTCAACCCACATGAAGCCATTTCTCAGAGCAATACATCGAGCACAGGGCCAGGGCTCACAACACCAGGGCCTCTTCAAAAGAACTCTTGACGTGTTCCGTATATTCCTCCTATGAAGGCTGGAAATAATGTCTTTTAAAAAAGAGAGACTGAGCCCTGGCTGGTGTGGCTCAGTGGAATGAGCACCAGTCTGCGAACCAGAGGCTCACTGGTTCAATTCCCAGTCAGGGCACATGCCTGCGTTGCGGGCCACGTCTGCAGTAGGCGGTGCTCCAGGGGCAGTCACACATTGATGTTTCTTTCCATCTCTCCCTCCCTGTCTTTAAAAATAAATAAAATCTTAAAAAAACCAAAAAAGACAGATTGATATCGAGAATTTTTAAGTTAAAAAATTTCATGGCTTAAAGTTTCACATTTTCATCGATTACAGCTCATGCATGAATGTACAGTCTTTGAACCCCAGCAGGAAAAAACAAACAAACCCACCTATAAAGGATGTTAGTGGGGAAATTTGAATATGGACTTAATATTCGATAATAATATTGAATCAATGAAAATTTTTCCAAGCATGGAAATTGGGTCGAATATGATATGGGGATGCTCTGTTCTTAGAAAATGCATTCTGAAGAATTTAGGGTGAAACACGATACCTCAAAATGTCACAGAATTGGTGAGTCTAGGTAAAAGGTATATAGGTCATTCTGTAGGTTTGCAGTTCTAAAAAATAAGCTGGGGGAATTACGAACATAGACAGAAGAGCTTCCATTATTATCAGTGGGTTTTCCTAAGAACTCTACCTTCTCCCCCAGCAGAGACTAGCTGTGGCATTAAGAAGGGACCACTCTGCCATGTGATCCCTGATTGGGGTGATGATGCTCCCAGCCCTGGCATTGGCCTGACCCATCTCATCAGCTCTGGCTCTTCGTTAATTTAAGTATAAAACTCTGTTAGTACAGAACATTGTGTACTTACGTATCCTAAGCTACTTCTCTACACCTCCTCTAGCTTTTGTTTTCAATCTGGCTAACTTTCCCCATCCAGCTAAAGAGAGAAGCTATTAGCAGATATTTTAAATCCTACTATGTGCAAAGCATCGCATCCCACTTTATATTACTCTCATCCGTTGCAGGGAGCATTACGCTTAAAGTTCAGAAAAGACCACATGAGGCTGTAAGTCCTGTTCTCCCCATTTGACACAAGGTAGCAGAGACTCATGACCCTGAGCATGGATTCTCCAGCCAGACAGCCTGGGCTCACATTCCCCTTCTGCCACTTATCTGCTGTGTGATCTTGGGCAAGTTACTTAATCTGTTTGTGCCCAGTTTCCCAATCTGTAAAGATGGGTCAGATCGTAACTCACGGGGTTATATCTCAAAGAGTACAGGAGTCACTATGTGTAAAACACTTGAAAACTATTCCTGGTACATAGTAAGTGCTCAGTTAGTATTAGCTGGTATCACTGTGATCTCAAGTCTTTCTCTATGTTTTGGGGTTTTTTTTTGGTATAAAATATCAAGTAGATACCTTGTACACAAGGCACCTAAGTAAGCATCTAACTTTACCTTATCAATATTGAAGACATCAACATAATCAATAGTTTTGAATGTCTGGTACCTGCAGGGCACAACTTGGCAATTTGCATTTTGGAGAGTCCGGGTACAGAGAGCCAAGGTGAGCAGGGATACATGGGAAAAGTTGATGCTTCTAGGTCATCGTGGGAAGGGCGTTTGGCCAGGCACCTCTTTAGGGAAGGCACTGCCCTGGTCATCCACCTGGTACACTGCCCTCTGTGGTGAGTGATCTGCCTTTTCTCTTACATAAATGACTCCTGGACATGTACGCACAGCACCCTGCATTCGTGAAGCTGACTGAGGTCAAAAACAGCGTGTTTTTCATCACATGCATCCGCTCTGCGTTGGGCTGCTGTCCCCGACCCTGGACCCTGTGAGGGTCAGACGCTACATGTGCTTATATAGAGCTGCCAGCTGACATCTGTCAGGGGCACTGTTCTAAGCCCAGGGAACCTGAGCACTTATATTCTCGCTGGGGGGAGAGTGATACGGGGCCAAGTGATAGGGCCTGAAGGTGTTGAGAGAAGTGCCCGGGTCGCCCTTGGTGGTCGAAGCCCCTTCGTGGAGAAGGCGGGGCTTGAGTTTATTAAGAACACCAGAAAAGTAAGTGTTGTATGCTGGGAACCACAGGTGAGGGAGACAAATCTGGGCTGTGTAGACGGTGTTGGCAGAACCTGGGGTCCACTTGGAGGTGACAGGTAGATCAGGTTAGGGAAGCTGGTAAATTAGGACAAGTCTATCCAGGCTCCTCCTGGGGTGTCAGCACCAAGCAGACTTCAGTTCATACAGGAAGCAGCTCGATCTCAAGCCCGGAACACCTCAATCCCAGACAAGACGCAGTGCCATCGCCATTTTCTCACCTTGAGGGTCCAGAATCCAAGCCCCCTAACAGCTGGGGCTTTCCGTAGGTGTGCTCTTACTCTGAAATGCAAAGCTGGGCTCTGTCTGGGTTCTCGAGAGAGTGCTCCACACCCGAAAGTGCAGGTGGGCTCAGGGCAAGTGAGAGGAAGGGTGGGGTGTGGGGCAAGGGGGTCTGGGGGAGTCTGGTTAATTCTGCCAGCATACCTGTTCTCGGACTGCTCCCCTACTTGGGCACGGGGGTGGTGGGGGGATGATGCTGAAACAGAGAAACTGATGACCCGGATGGAGAGGTGCCAGCAGGTGCTGTGCCGAATGTGGCTGCCTGCATATCACCCCAGACTCAGCTGCTCTGCCCCACCCAGTAACTGCTGTGAGAGGCCTGTGCAAGCGCAGATACCAGCCCCCGTGGCCCCGCCAGGTGTCTGCTCTTCTGACCCCACATGCTCTGCACTAACCCATGGTCCACCACTGGGTGCAGTGTTGATAATAGAGGTCAATGGATGAATAATACTTCCACCCCAAGGGGACAGTGCTGCTCAGGTCTCTGGGGATCACGAAGGGTCCCACAGGCACCTTGTGCCAGATTTTGCCACTAGGGGGCCTGTCCAAGTAGGTAGACCCTGACTGGTGGCACCCACAATTCACCATGACCGGAGAGTTCACTGCTAACATTGACTTCCTAGTAAGTGGTTTAGCCCTGGACCTAAAACAGGATGCTAAGTGACTTAAAGATCAAACCAGAAGGCTGATAGGAGGATGGCCTTTCCCCAGGAACCGAGCAGGGAGGAAGCCTCTTCTCTTACACCAGCTGACTGTGCTGGTCACGCTCAGTGACTGCTGATACACTTGACAAAAGAAAGACGACGGTTCTGAGACCCTCGGAGAAACAGGGACCCCCAAGCCTTGGCAAAAACGACACAGTTTGTAGTGTTCCATGTGTACATTTATTTCTTTAAAGACCGTTCATGTTCCAGCCACATCATCTCCAAATGAGCCCACTGCACAGAGCTGGTGCAGGACTGGAATTGGGTTTTAAAGTGCCAACGAGGAATACAGTCATTGTCATGTAAATTCACCAACACACTAGATCACCAGCCAAACCTTTCCACATGCCTAGAAAACCTTTTATTTTATTCTTTTTTAAAAAATGTAGCTTGAGTGTGACATTGGGGGAAAAAAAAACCCAAAACACCAAACCAACCAACCAAACAGTACAAGCCTAAATTATAAATGGTACATTGCTGCTCAGTGGGAGGCCGGGCGAACTGGGCAGGCAAACCCCTCTTCACCCGTAAAGTGGGAGTGCTAAGAAAAGGAACCAGAGGTAACCTGAGTTTGCTTTGCAGGATTTAGCGGAGTGTGGTTCCTATGCCGCTTGCTTTGGTAATCACGCCCTGGCAGTTTGGGGCACTGGGCGGGCATCAGGGTCTGCACCAATGCCAAGACCCGCTGCCCACCTGGGAGAGATAAGTGTTCTGACCACCAGTATCCACCAGCTTGTACTCCAAGTGTCCAAGGGCCGTGAGATTATTTACTCAGAAAAATCCGCATTTGGTGGCAGCAGTGCAAATTCATCTTTCCCTTTTGCTCAAGAGGAAAATTTGCCACTTTCTTCTACAGATGTGGCTAGAAGAGCCAGTCAAAAACCTAGATAGGCTTCTAATTTGTCATTGGTTGGCAGCGACTGGCCAGGTAGCCATCACCAGGAATCAAGGGCTGGTCTTGAACTTCAACTTGAGGCTTGACTTAAGTAAAGTACTTTCAGTAGCTGGTTTTGAACAGAACAAAGATGAATACTTTTGTTAATGCTAAAGCACGCTCACACTTAAAGCTCCATTTCCTTCCTCCACAAAGGCCACAGGTACGCCCTTCTCCAAAGCACACAGAAGCGCCTACCAACTCATTAACACCCTCACGTGCTCCTGGATCCAGACAGACAGGCACACGTCATATTAGCCTGCATGAGGAGCCAGTTTTAAAATACCCTTCTGAAAAAACTTCATCAAGACCAAAAAAACAAAGACGAAAGCCCTCGAGCTACTAAAGAAAAGTTGAGGGAATCGGTAGTTTACAAATTAGTGTGTTTTGTATCTGGCGTATAATTGTAATTGATATTTCACCTTAATGACATCGACTTTAACATAAATACCCTACACCATTAAAAAACACCTAGATATACAGCTTGGAAAAGAAACATTCACAGTACGGATACAGCCCATTGTCTCACAGCGCTACCCTGACGTCCTTTCCCCCTGCTGCTCTCTAGTACGTTCCGTGTCCTCCGTAACTTCAGAAAAGGCCATTTTGGAGACAAAGTGTGTGTGTCTGGAGGACAGGCTCCTGGATCATGGTCAAGTGGACAGGGGTCTCACGTCTACCCCCGCAGACACAAAGAAACGTGGATCTCCATGACAATGCTCCACGTCCGTGATTCACTCACTTGCTTCACACACGAGGGAGGGATGAAGCCCACCGGGTACTTCCCCAGGATCTCTGAGAGGTTTCAAGTCACGGGGAAGCTGAGAAAGCAGAGCCCTTGTCGAAGACATCGAACAGTGAACAGGGTGCTTCCGGGTCAATCTGGGAGAGTCAATGGCACAAAGGTTTTGGTTTTTGTTTTTTTTTTCAGGGGGGCAGGGGGTGGCGCAGAAGTGATACAAGCTCAATTTAAAACTCTGATAAAATCCCATTGGAATAAGTTGAGTCCGTGTGAATTTCAAGATTAAAGAAATATAAAACAGTACTAAAAACTTCTGACCAGTGTCTTATTTTCTGGCACATAATGTCCTCTTTGAATTAGTTCTTGCATGTTACATGTTTGCCTACCACGAGGAAGAACAGAAATCTTTCAAGGAAAACAAAACATTAAAGTGACCATCATCCCAAAAAGACCTGTAGCGATTACTGACCTGTGGGGGCCACATTGGTATTAATGTATTTTGTGATGCCAAGTGCTATTTTACAAGGATTAAAATTGGAATATAATCTATAAAAACAAAGTATGGTAAAAAAAAAAAAAAAGTCATTTTACAGTCACTTGCTAATTCCTGGGACACCTAAGAATTCTTAAATGTGTACTTTAAGGTAAAATTCTTAATGTAGTCTTCTAATTTCTCCCTCCAAATAAAAAAAGGAACAAAGCCTGTAATTTTGGCTTTTATACAAGTTTTTGCTCATCAATAGCTCCGCTACCCCTGAAACGGACGTTTAAAGGATTAACAAAAGTGCCTGAACAGAGGAGTGTCGCCAATTTCAAATCCGTGACAAAAGTCAAGTTTTCTTAATTGCCTTCTAAGCTTTGTTGGAGGAAGATGAATCTTATTAAACCATCAAAACTCTTCACCCTAATGACCAATACTGTTTAACACGCATGTCTCTGAAAACCGGCACATTCAGGAGTGGGCCAGAGAGATAACTGTGAATGAGCCTCAGTGGCACTCGGACGTGGGAAGTGCTTTCAGAGACACATGGGGATACTAAAGTCGTATATCAAGCTTATCATTTTTTTCCACTGGAAATCAAAACATGGTCACCCCAAAGTGTGTCAAGCACTGTTCAAAGTAGAATTCAGATAAGCTCCTGAAAGGAATCTGATGCCAACTTGGGCCATTTTTTTTATTAACCTTCTGTTCCTGAGACATAAGAGTTTCCCCTTTTTTGCCCTAAAAGTACTTGGTTTCAGCTACTGGCAATATTTGGCAAACCAACCTCGGGCTGAAGAAAACCCAGGTGTGTGCGTGTGGTCACCACATTCTCTTAGCTGTCACTTATTGCTCCGAAGGGCACTGGAGAGGCTTGCTACATTCCTGTTCGGGAAGAGACCGGTGGGGAAGGGTCCTCGCGAGGACGGCTCCCCTGGAACTGTTAGAGCTCTGGACACGACCGAGAAAATGTAAAAACCGTAGAAGAATTTACGTACGGTAGTCCCCACTTGCAAATAGGCTCAAAGTAAACTTAGAAAAGTGTTCGGCATAATGTGCACAGGACGTATTTCGTATCTGCATGATTTTTCAAGTTCTATGGCTAACAGCAAAGGCGAATGTCTTTCTACGTGTGTCATAGTGTTGGCATCCCCATCGCGAATTCTGTTCACGCACGTTGCCTGTGTCCCACCTCTCTGCTCTCAGGGCCAGCTGCACCGCACTCTTTTGTCCTGAGCGGCCATGCAGAGGGCGTGAACTGTGCATCCTGTTCACAGTGACAGCACAGAGGATCGTCTCCTCCTGGTGACGTGGTCCAGGTGTGGACCCAAAATGATACCCGTTAGAGCACAGCGTGGGGGAAACTGAGGCCCCAAACCCACCCCGTCCACGCCTATTGCGGCGTGTTCCTTAGTTCGTAATGTAAATCTCCTTCTCGTACTGAGCTTCGGTGCAGAGATTTGAGCACAGGCCAGGCGGTGGAGGCCCCGGGTCTGTTCCTACATCTGATGCTATATGTAGGTTTCGTCCATTCTCTCTGCGAGAAACTCCCAGGTGGAGACATTTTCCCTCCCCTTTAAAAGACGAGCAGTCAGGAAAACCCCGGCTACACAGACGGGCCTCTGACAGCTCGCTGGCACTCGCACTCCACCCTGGCGGGTCGTTAGCGGGTCCACGTCCCCAGCGTCGCTGTGGAGGAGGCCGCGCACCTCGGCCTACACGCCGGGGTCCCTGGGGGCGCCGTTCATGGTGATCTTGCCTCGGTGCTTGGACAGCAGCTTCTTGTTGAGGATCCTGGTGAGCGTCACCCCCTTCCTCCGGGGCCCCTCCGGCTGCTGTAGGAACACCAGGTCATTGTGGGACTGGCTCAGGCTGGGGTCCTTCTGCTGATGCCGCCGGCGGAAGAACAGCTTTGCGCTTTTCCTTAAAATGCCTCCTGGAAGAGCAAAGCACACGGGGCTGGTCAGCGGGGCGGTGGAGGCAAGAAACACTGAGTGACTAGGTCGAGTTGCAAAAGAAAAGAGGAAACTCGAATGACTCTAGTAAGCAGCAGCTTATTCCTCCAGTGCGCCGTCGCCATTCACGTGAGAAAAAACGCCGGCATCTGGCTGGTGCAAAGCACTCGAGTTTTCAAGATGAAATAAAAAGGAGATTATGAAAGCAGCAGGAGTGAGCGGGATTATCACTTTGTATCCATTCCAGGGCAGGTATTTAAATCACTGACTCCAGTCAAACCGGATGGTGGCAGGCTGTCCTCAGCTTGGCCCCTTGGGTCCCCTCAGCACTCCACCCTGGCCCCCCTTTATTAGGAAGGCTGTAAACGGCAGAGCAGACTGAGGTGCCCCCAAAAGGATGGTCAGGCTATTAAAGCCAAAGGAAGGACCCTGAGAACAATGGTATTCACTTTCTTGGGAAAGTTAAATATTTACTCTATTTTGTCATGTATAATTCGCACTTTTTTTGCCCCTCGATTTTTAAAAAAGATTTTATCTATCTATTTTTAGAAAGAGAGGAAGGGCAGGAGAAAGACAGGGAGAGAAACATCAATGTGTGGTTGCCTCTTGTGCTCCCCCTACTGGGGACCTGGCAGGGAACCCAGGCATGTGCCCTGGCTGGTAATCGAACCAGCAACTCTTTGGTTCGGAGGTTGGCTCTCAATCCGCTCAGCCACACCAGCCAGGGGACAAATTTTTTAGGGAGAAATAAGGATGTGCATTATACATGGGATAATGACTGCATACCATGGGTATAATAATCCCATGTTTAATGCACACAAAAACATGGGTATGCATTATACATGGCAAAATTCGGTGTTCTTTAATAAAGAAGTAAGATTTTCCGGTAACTCCAGATCAGGCTAAGTCCTGTGAAATATCTATTACTTGACTGTTTTTGACCTACCAAACCTCAATTTCATATGGTTGTACGTAATGTCAGGTAGTGGAATATGAAATGGAGAAACAAATTAGCAGCAGTAACAGTAATTTCAATTGTAAGGATTCCTTAAAGATCAGATGCAAGGTAGCAGAACAGCAGAACTCATCCATCTTGCACTGTCACAGATGAGCTGCACATCCTGGAACCAAGGCCCAGCACGGTCAGGGAGCCTTTCCAGCTAGCCTGTGAAATTCATCACCACTTGCATGTAGCTGTTAGGGACTTTGAAAGAAGAGAGACCTGCAGATCACGGAGGGAGCTTTCTAGCAAATTTAGCAATTCATTCTTTTCCTGACAGACATCTGAAAAATTCTTCAACGGCTGTGAAGCTACAAAAATACCCACCATATCTATTCAAACAGGGGTGGCGAGTGAGGAGCATCAGCTTCCTCTTCTGCCCGGGCTCTCTGCGGACGTTGGGCAATCAACACTCGCCCACGGGAAAGCAGCACGCCCGTGACTGAACAGAGGCCACATACTGGACATTAAGGATGAACCCCATGGCCGGTGTGCTCTGCCCAGACTGAGTAAGCAGCAAAACAGAGCGACCAGAGAACACCAGGAAGTGGGCCGATTCAATGTTTGAAGCTAATGAAAAGCCTTAAAAAAAATTTTTTTCCCCCTCTTTGGATCCAATCAAGTAGTTGATTCTGAAATATCATGAGGATACTTTTTACCACGACCGGAAGTTGGGAGCTGTGTGCAGGGTTTAAGGATGGCTGGGAAGGGGATGGAGGCCGAGGGCGGGTACAGGTGTGCCGGTGGCTTTGCTCTTGTCTGTGGGCCTGATGTGTGACGTCTGCAGGCTATGTCCCTTCCTGCGGTCACTCAACTCCTATGACAGGCAGTGTCACGGAAGGTCACCAGTTGAGGTGTGTTAGGTTGCAAACCACCACCAATTGCACTTGACCTTGCAGTCTGGCTGGTGGGGTGTGTGCAGTGCTGCCCACTGGTTAATTACCTGGCACATCGAATGCCTGGGGGGTGCAGTGAGGGGCTCCCAGCCTGACCAGGTGACCTCAGGTTGGGGGTCTAGGAGCCATTTCTGATCTGTAGGCACCTGCTTTCGGATATGCTTGACGTTCTGGAAGGACATACAATGTGCGGCTCTCACACTGGGATGGTGGAGAGGCAGGAGGGGCTGAGGGCTCCACTCGGTGAACCCGGACTCTAATCCCATGGCCCCAGCCCTGTCTCCCCCGGGGAATGGAAGTGTGGGGAGGAGAGCAGACCGGTCCACCCCTAGGTCAGCTGGGGGCCTAGAGTCTTGGCAGTCGGGGGTGCCGCCCGAGGCCCCATCTTCAAAGCCCATTTCACGTGTGTCCCTGTACTGATATTGCTCTGGGGTCCGGAGCTGGGGCCCGAGGTGTGAGCAGCGCAATGGTACAGATTGGACCGCATCTCTGCAAAATTCATATGTTGGGGTCCTAATCCCCTTATTTAGAGACAGGGTTAAAATAGAGGTGATTAAGTTACAGTAAGGTCATTGAGGTGGGTCCTCATCTAATATGACTAGTGTCCTTATAAAAAGGGGAGACTTGGACCCAGACACAGGGAGATGTGAAGGTAAAGACAGCTAGTGGGGTTGATCCATCCACAAACCAAGGGACATCAGAGATGGCCAGCGACCACCAGAAGCTGGGGGAGACGTGGGACAGATTCTCCCTCACAGCCTCAGGAAGAACCAACAAGTCACCAGGCCTGTCTTACCCCTGACATGGCATGACTTGCTGTGGCTTCCGTGGGGACAAATCAGCTTCTCGGACAGAGGGGTTAGATGAGAGGGGGTTTGCAATTCTACAGGCTGGAGCCCAGGACACGTCCCCCAACAACCTGAGGGCGATCTTAGCCCTAGCCAGCAGACAGGGAAGCCGAGGCCGTCTGAGGTGACGCATTCTCTCCTGCTAACGTGGGCCCAGCACGGGACGCCCGGGTTCTCACATCTGCTCCTCTTCTTCTGTGCTGCTGGGGTGGCATCTGAGCTGGCAGGGGATGGGACCCACCCCTGGGAAGTGGCTGACAGGTATCTGTAAAGGGCACGTCTGTGGGTGGTCCTGGGGGGTCCTCCAGATGCTGATGATGGCCACCAGCAGAGGCGGTCACAGAGCAGAGCCCTGCACCCTGCGTGGACTCGGACAGGTTTTCTGGAGCGAGGTGAATCTCTCGAGGGGCAAGTTGGTGGCGTGGGTAAGAGAGGATATTCTAGGAAAGCTGACCCTTCTCCGGGGCCCACCATTTAGCTCATTAAACTGGAAGGATGAGCATAGACAGAGGTGACTGAATCATCATTTCTGAATAAAAAGGGTGAGTCTGTGTGAGCTTGGTCACTACGTGACAATGACCTTAGGGGTAAACAGTGCCGGAAGGACTCGACACCGCATTGTAGGCATAAGGCTCAAAGCAGACAGGGGAGCACACTCCCTAGTCATCTGGGAAGTCACACTAAACGGAGCTGTTTTGACCAACGACCCTGTGTGGTCAGTTTTCTGAGTCGACTTGGCCCAAGCCCCCCAGTGATTCAATCAAGCCTGACCCCGGTCTTACTGTGAAGGCACTTGGTGGATGTGGTTAACATCCACACCCAGGTGGCCCAGACTCAAGGAGGTGACCCTGGACACCGCTGATGGGCTTAATCCAATCAACTAAACACCGAAAGAGCAAAAACCAAGGTGTCCCGGAGAAGAAATTCTGCCACAAGGCTGTATTGCCAGCTCCTGCCAGCACGTCAGCCCCAGAGTCACGTGAGCCAACTCCCCAAATACGGAGCCTATTGCTCCTGGTTCTTGGAGTCCTGACTGAGGACCCAGCCAATAACTAACGGTCTGGTGTGTCGCACCCGACTCTGGGCCCACAGACTCTCGCCCACCTTTGCTGACAGGAAAGCTCACGTGAAGAGGTGGGGCTGTCTGGACTGTATCAGCCTAACTCCAGCTCCCTCCCCAATACCAGCAGGCGAGAAACGAGGCTCACCCACAACCTTAAAGATTCCTTAAGGGAAAACTGGGAGACGGGTTGTGTGACATTTGAGGCAAATAACCAAAACCTTAAATGGGGGGCAGAAAGAAAAAAAATCTTTCCCTGGTTTTAGCAGAGTTTAAAAAAAAAATCACAAACAAGGCTGAAGAATAACCAATATAGGAAGGAACTTGACCGAATGCAACCTTATAAACTGTTGCCTGCCGCCCAAAGAGCGGCTTGGATTTCAGGCTGAACGACTCTTTGGACCTGGAGGACAATTAGAGATCAGTCTGTGTGTATGTCACAGTGAAGGTGTTTTCCCCATCAGGTAGTAGAGACATGTCCTCCCCAGACCGGCCGAGATGACGGTGCCACACGGACCCAGCCGGGCACCTCTCTGAAGGACGATGGGAAGACTAGCATCCAGGGGAGGAAAATGAGAGAGGGGCAGGGGAAAAAGGAAGGGGACGGGGATCGATTCCTATTATGTTACATAGTATATGCTTTCCTCATAGCAAGACCCCACTTAATTTTTAAAAATATATAGAGAAGGCAAAAATAACTTACTGTGTAGGTAATTAATTCTGGCTGGCATAGCGATCCTCTTAAGTAAAAGGAAATGAGCAGGAGATGAGGAGAGGAGGTAACGAGTATGCGAGAGCAAAATAAGAATGAAAGACAGTAAGTTTGGAAGCACTGACAATACACACACACGAAGCTACTGTGCAGGACATTAAGCAAGGTTCTGCTAACTTACTGATACTTTTGTTCTTCATTGCGGTAAGACACACGGAGCATGCGCTGACCATCTGAGCCATTCCTAGGTGCACAGTTCAGTCACGTGAGGTTCATTCACGTTGCTGTGCAACCAACCACATCAATATTTTGTTAAGCAAAAAATAAACCTAACTTCGGGGAGTCAATTTCCTGTATTGGCTGCAGTGCATCAATACGTACGTTTGCAAACAGCAAAAGTCCAGAATTCTATATACGCAGCCACTCTCGGAAACCTGGTACAGGACTCCTTCCGAGGGCACATGACACCGAGGGCTCTTAAGCCAAAACAATAAGCTCTCGCTTAAAAATGGGAGCACACACATTAGAGCCATTCCCTGTATCATCAGTTCAAAAATTTGGGTGGAAATGATTTGGTACCCATAACACAGAACTGTCTAGGGCTCAACACCACCTCACAGAGATGCTACGTGCAAATCGCTTGGAAAACACTGGAACGAAGAAGCCATTTTAAAATACCGCTAGATCTGTCCCTTTTAAAGCCTCGGGTCTGCAGCACCCCAGGCTTGACACCCTCGCAGCTGCCCCAAATGCCAACCCTCGGGGGGCACTGGGAGCAACAGCTAGAAGCACCCCCTCCCCACACCTGCCTGACACCTCGGCCCCCCTAAAGTGCCTTTCTGGAGGGGTGTCATCCACCTGGCTGGTGATGGCAAAGGGGCAGGACGGTCACGTCACAGCGAGGACAGAAACCCAAGGGAGGAACTCTCAGGAAGAAAAGCAGAGGGGAAAGGAGGATGAATGAACAGTGGTCCCTGAGTGGACGAGGGGACAGTGAGGCTTGGCCTTTCTGAATGAACCAGGAAGGCAGGGTGGGAGGTTTGGGTTCCGTGAGGAGAAGGGGCACGGAGGGAGGGAAAGGGCACCCCACGCTGAGCCTCCTTGTTTTCTACCTTGCTGGGTGCCCGCCTGCCTGCCTTGGGTCCACGTGAGCTCCCTGGGGCTGCCCTGGCCCTGGACAAAGGCCAGGCCAGAAGTGGGGGTGCCACCCTGTGGGCCGGCAGCCAGACCGCCTCTTCCAACACCTGGGCCCAGAGGTCAGTGCGCAGGTCACAGCTTCCCAGGGTGCTCCAGGTCATCAGACTTGGTCCACAGGGTGACACGCCCCAGAGCACAAGCGGGCGGATAGAGGCCCGTGGTTCTAGCATCATCACATGGTCTAGATACCCTGGCCCAGGAATCGTTCTCCTTTCTCTCCTTCTTCCTCTAACTTCCAACGTCTTGCCTACCCAACCCTGCTCTGCTCCGGCCAGGGGGTGGGTCAGGGGGAGAGACATGAAGCAAACAGGACGGAGGTGGGCGAGGAGGGATGCAGGTTCCCAACCTCGGTCCCACGGTCATGGGGCCACGAGACGCTGCGGGGGGACGTCCTGTGCATGGCGGGGTGCTAAGCACTACCCCTGACCCCGCAGCACCCCCATTCTCGGTTGTGACCATGGGAACTGTCTCCAGACACTGCTGATGTCCCCTGGGCTCAGTTGCCCTGTCCGAGAACCACTGGGCCGGGGCGCCACGTACAGAGGAGCAGAGCGGCTGAGATGGGAGAGCCGACCATGGTCCCGCCTGGGATTTCCTGATGTCTACAGGCTCGAGGAGCTAGTCACATCATCACTTCTGGCTTGGCTCAGGTCCCCAGTGCTGTCTTCCTCACTGGGGCCCCTCCCTGCCTGGCAGGCGGGGTTTGGTCATGGGGCGGGGGGGTGGCACCTGTGGTGGGCACATCCCACATCCCCATGTGCGGAGGAGGAAGCTACACCTTTGTGAGTCCTGAAGTCTCATGTCGGGAACCGGCCCCCAGCCCCCACATACCACTCCCTCAGCAGGTAGGGAAACCCACAAATTTAAAGCACTGATTTAGAGCTGATGGGAAACCAGGGATTAATCTAACAAAAGGACGACCTCGCCACCACACACATCCTAAGCTAATTGGTTAACTTTCTGGGGAGCTTCTCACCCCGTGGAGTGGCTTAGGTTCAAGCCGTGAAGGATGGTTTGGTTTTAACTTGAAGGGGAAGAGTCTGAGACACACAAATGAGTGAGCAGCGGTGCCAGTCTCCATGCTGCGGGGAACCCACTGTCTGCCTGGCTTTGTTCTGGATAGTTCCATTCTGGGTGGGGCCAGACAGAGGCGGGGCGGCGCCTCTAGGCATGAACACAAACTGTCCCCCAAATGTGAAGCGATGACCCCGCCACTCATGCAGAAGGACTCTGAAGTGCCCCACCCCACCCTGCCCTGCCCACGGCGGGCTCAGACCTTCGGCTCAGGTGTTTGTGCCGGATGGGGGCGCTGAGGTGGGACGGACTGTGCAGAAGGGATAGGACGCAGACAAGGAGAACAAACAGCTCAGAAACTAGCACAAGAGCAAAGCCAGCGGATGGGAGTTGAGGGTGTGGGGGTCACGTACCTTTATGCTTTTTAGGAGTACCCGGCTCCCAGGTACTCAGGGAGCTCTCCGACAGCTCGTCCCCTTCGGGGTCCAGCGGGGCTTGGCTGTCCCATGCCTCGGCCTGTGACTCCTTCTCCAAGTCCCAGGAGGTCAGCTCGCAACTCTGGGGCTCCAGGGCCGGTGGGGCCTGGGCCGAGGCCCCTTCCTTGGGCGGGGCAGAGGCCAAGGCCATCTCGGGCTGGGACAAGGTGTCCCCGTCACAGGTGCTGTCCATGGAGGCTGCATAGTCCAGCATCAGGGCAGCATCATTGTCCTGAGACAGAGAGGTCTGTCCAGGGAGAGAGAAACAGTCAGCGTGAGGGAAGATGACAAAGACACACTGACAAGGAAGCCCCATCCAAACATCCTGACTGATTTCAAAGTGTCAGAAGAGGCCTTGCCTCCCCCAGAAGAAAGGTCATTTAACATGGCAGTTGCATGTCAGGGGGGCTGAAACTCTGCCAACGCAGGTACTCCCTTGAGCAGAGGGGTGTAGCCTGAGTGTGCAGTGCAGGGGGTTGGGGCGGGGGACATGGCCCGAGGAGGTGACATCCTTCCCACAGCAGAGGGGCCGGCTAGGAGACCTGTGGGAAGCCCCGGAGGTCTGATGGAAAAGTGAGCTCTTCCTTCTAAGTCTCGGAGAGCACACAGGGTGACCCAGGACATGACCTTGGAACCCTGGGACTCAGTTCGTCTTTGAATCTTTGCTTCCACAGCATTTTTACATTCTCTGAAAGTAGAAACTAATCAGTACACACCTCGGGCCCTAAGAATTATATTTGTGTGTAAAACCCATGTAGGTGCTAAGCCAACCAGTGGGGCTGGGAGTCAGGAAAGTGGCTCGAAGGAGAGCGGGAAGTGGCTGGGGCGGGGAGGTGGAGGGGGCACCGGGGAGGGGGGCTCCGTTGGGGATAGTCCGCATTTCTTGTTCTGGAAGCAGTTGCACAAGAGCGTCTGCTTAGTGATAACGGACAACTGCACTTTTCTGACTCGAGTGCCACCTTGTGGAAGTGCCCACTGACTCGAGGTTGGACAATTGGAGCACCAGGAAAAATAATAACTACATTAAATGTTAAGATCCATGAGTTCCTGATGATTCTGAAATAAAGCCTTACAGGAGATGGTCACAAGTATCCTCCTTACTTTATTCGCGTGCATTCAGAACATTAAAAAAAAACCCCAAAATACAACCCTTGGGTCTGGGAGCTTCCAGAGACGCCATCGCCGCCTGCTGGCTATTGCTGGAAGTGCATGCATGAAACCCAGAGCCACATGACCTGGCTCTGGGGTGATGTTGTCTGAGCAGGTTGGGACTTGAGCACTGGCCACCCACGCTCTAGTTTAATGGTAGCATTGGTGACTCGCCTCTGGTACCTCCAGAGACCCATTCTGGCCTGGCAGCCGAGAGGTCGATTTTCAGCATGCCTTCACACCCCTGTCCCACCCTCTGGGTGCCTCCAAAGAATCAGCTTGCCCTCAGGGTTCGTCCTCCCACTATCCAATCTCCCAGCTGTCCCTCCATTGCTCACATTCTCCCTGTTCATTCTGGAATGTTAAAAAAGAGTAAGAGACTATTCATGTGGTCCCTCGCCCCGAGCGGCAGGCCTCTCCAGCAGCCCGGCCGGTCTGGCCCCCACGGGGGCCGGATTTGCAACCACCGTTTGCTCTGGACAAACATCACAGAGCAGAAGGAAGGGGATGGGGACATGTTCAACACGAAGCCTGTTTCTCTCTGACTGCAAAAGGCACAAAGCACTCATTGCAAAAAAGTTAAAATGGTTTGGAAATGTATAACGTGGAAAGTGAAAGTCCCCTTATATCATGCCAGCCTTTCTCTTTCAATTCCGGTTCTTCAAATGATTCACCAGCCCCCCCAACAACCGAAGCACCCCAGTCAGAAATTGTCACGTTTCCTTCACAAACAGGATAAGCTGCGCGACTGAAATACCAAGAATCGCCCCCTTGCTGGGAGAGGGGCGTAACCTGACTTTTGTAAACAGAGCTTTCCGGATGTGGATGGAGAGCTGCGGCCAACTCCTGCAGGGGGAGGGGCGGGGGGGCGGGGGGAGCGGCAGGGGGGCAGGGGGAGGGGGAGGGCCAGAGGCGTGGACAGACGCCGGCGCCGCGCGGAGGGGCGCACCTTGGAGACCCCGGATATGATGATGGTGCTCTTCTTCCGCGGCGAATTCAGCTTCAGCTTCGAGGATTCGCGCAGCTGTCGGATGGCGACTTCGGCCACTGGATCCGAGCCATTCAACACCAACAGTTCTGCGGAGGGGGAGGGCAGCGTGACACCTTAGCAAAAATTAAAACTCTGCGGACCCTCGGTGTGCAGCTGCTGCCTTGTCTGTGTTATTCTTTGATGAGGGAAATGACAACGACAGCCAATAAACAAACCGAAGACCTCTCACCTTTGTGGGGATTTGGATCTTTGAAGGGCAGTACGGTCCCTCGTCCTCCCTGGCAAGGCTAGTAAACCACACGCTCGTGTTCAGGCTATAAAGGGCCAGGGCATACAAGCAGCTCCTTCCCAGGGCGACTACCACCCACGGCCAACCTCTGCGGCTGCTCAACAAGCACCAGGTGCCATGTCACGGGCTCTGTGCACGTTATTTCATTCAACTGTCCCCCAAACCCTGACACAGGTGCTTTCTAAATCCTCACTTGAGAAACGGGGACACTGTCAGGCAGCCAGGCCGGTGGCAGAGCTGAGATGCCCAGCCAGGTGTCTCGGGCTCAGAGCTGACGCTGCGAACTCACACTGCGCTGTTCAAGTAAAATGAAAGCGGCCAAATATTCCAGGCCTGCAGATGACAGATGCTACCGTTTCAAAGGGTGTGGTGACAGGAGGAACAGAGCCCAAAGCTGCTTGGCCATGACCCTTGGTGAGAAGAGAGGAGGGGTTTGGGGAGGACGCTTCAGGAGAGCTGTGCCATGAGTCCCGGTGACTCCAAGGGGCAGGCGTGGGAGTGCCACCTCTGCGCATCATGCCCAATGGTTCCACGTTGTCCTCAAGGGCCCTGTCCACCTCAGGCCTCGAGGTGGGCCTGAGGAAGCTGCCGCGGCCCTGGCTTCGCCACCACGCACGACCCCAATGAGGAACCCACGGCGGGAACGCCAGCCCCAGGCCCTGCCCAGCTGAAGGGACCCTGCCGTGCGGGGCCGTGGGTGCGCTGCCACAGGCAGGAGCTGAGAGACGGCCCGTGGGAGCAGCCGGCCAAAGCAGCAGCACTGCCGGTGTCCGGAAGGCTGCAGCCAGGGGGGCCCTGCAGGGCTGCGTCCCAGGACCATGACCACTCCCACCAGGCCGAGGGGCTGCAGAGCCATCCTGAGACAGCCCCTGTCAAATGAGAACCCCCACCCTGCCTGCTCCTCCTCGCCCCATCCTTGACCTTGGCGGACGCACAGACAGACTCAGAAACCGACTCAGTGTCAGGGAGGGGAGCCAGTACAAAGCTGCCCACTTGACGCTTCTCCGACCACAGGTCCCACAAGCCAAGGGTGGGGGGGATTTAATTCCCACATTTAGATTGCGATGTGATTTAAAGAGACAGTAACACATCTCTTTAAAGACATTTATTACCCAAAAGGGACCATAAAAATGGGAAATTGGAACCCAGAGTTCTGGGAGAAAACCACCCCTATGGAATAGGTTTCATGGGACAGTAGAGACAAAAATTAAGATGGCTTTATGATTATGTCCCCGAGTCCTACTTACTTTATGATACTCATGTAATTGATATGTTGAGCAATGGAAAAAAGTACCGTTCAGGAATTTCGAAAAGCGAGTATCATATTTATTTTGTTACAGCATCATCCTAACCACAGTTTATTTTGTTACAGCATCCCCTCAACCACAGCAGGGTGCCAACGCAGTTCGTGGTCTCTGATCTACTTCTATTTCTCTCCTCTCCTTCCAGTTTTTTACTTTATTACTCAAAAACTTCCCAGACTCCCAAAGGGAACGCTCACTCCTCATCAGGTGAGCAGCTGTGAGAGGGGCCCAGAGGGGTGCAGTGGGTGGGCGCTGGGGGCATGCTTTCCCGTTACCTGTGTCGGAGGACGACAACGTCTTGCTGACGGGAGCGCCGTGGCAGGGGATGGCTTGGACGGAGATGTCCTTCTCGATCACCCTCACTTTGACGGGTGTCCGTAGGGGAGACTCTGCCAGGGACAAATCCTGATTACAATCCAAGCATCATCTGAATCCGGTTACCGGGAAGTGAGCTCACACCTCAACTTCAGCTCTATCTCATGTCATTGGAAAAGGCATGGACCGAATCTCAAGATTTTTTAACAATCTCTCTTATTCTTTCTTTTTTTTGGAGGGGGGAGGCGTATACCAAAAAGGAAGCTCAAGTTTAAATAAAATGTCAGAAATGTTTTAAGGGAGAATTTCACATTCTATTTTGCATTCAAGAGCCATGTCAAGTAATCTATTCTGGAAAGATAATACTCTGTATAGGCAGAAACGCAGTATAAATTTAAAAGTAATAAGAAATCATACACGTATACAGACGTGTCTCCAAGGTGGTGGCTCTGGGGACAGGCACAGAATTCAGTTGCGTCTGAAATGGCTGCACATCAAGCTTCTAATCCATGATTTTTAAGGTAAGAAACTCCACACTGACCATGTACATCCAATGTTTCAAGAGAGCACACTGTCCCCACGTAAACACAACAGAGTTCTTAATTTAACCGGCTATTTCATCCAATAGCTAAACTTTAGCTTCCAAATATACTACGGGGTTGAAACTTGCTTCAGCTTGTCATTTATTTGACAAAATAGGAAGATAATTTAAAAAAAAAAAAAGCTACACAAATGTCTTGCCAACCACCACGCCCCCTGTGCCACAAGATAGTCTTAACGACAACACTGTAGCTGGGGCCACGCCGCTCTCCCAGGGCAAACGTTTACGGGGAAGCGGGACTTCAGAGTTTCACGGGGACCATTTCATCCTCTCACCAGAGCTCAGCGGGGACGCCCTCCCCGTGTCGAAGCGAGGCTTGGTCTTCACGGCAGTGACAGTAGTGACCACAGTCCCACAAGGCATCACTGTGCGGTCTTTTTCTATCTTGGCAGCAGGCATGGGCAGAGGGGTCTGCCAGGATTTCACTTCAGTAGGTTCCACGTAACAGAACTGAGGAGAAGGCGGGTTGGGTTGTGCTTTGGTGGTCGGTCTGAAGATTAACCCTGACCTCCTCAGTTAGTGTCAGGATGAACTGCAATCAGTATTAGAATGAACCCAGGTCTCCCCAGAATTGACAAAGGACGATGAGACCCACGCTCAAACCCAGCCACGCGACACGTAGGATGGGGACAAAAGCTGGAGGGGCAAAGGAAATAACAGCCCTTTCCAGGTTAGGCCCAAGTGAAAGGGCCCCAGGGAGTTACTTCACATGGCAGACAACGCGACCAGGTCACGGGCAGCAAGGGTCATGGTCAAGTCGAGCCATGCACAACTCAGATGAGCTTCCTGTTTCACACTCGAGCCAAAGCAAGACTGGCGGACACAAATCTTAAGTGGGAACTTGGCCGCGTACCTCTGCAGTGACCGAACCCAGCACGGAACTGCCCACCGAGGGCCCTCTGGTCAGCGTAAAGCTCTGTGGCCCGGAAGGCTGCTTCTTAAACAAATCTAAGGGGACAGCCGTCGTCGCCAGCAGAGCTGAAAAGACAGGACATTAAGCAATGAGCGCTTTGCATGTTTCCATGACAGCAAAACAGGCGGCGTGAGCCGCTACAGCAGACCAACTTCTGATTACGGCCTGTTCACTTGAGAACATTTGACAAACGTCGAGGTTGAAAGGACAAAGGAGGCGAAGAGATGTGATGATTACAGGAAATGTCTGAACCTGTACTGGAGTGGAAGATCAGCAGTGGGTCCACCGCCAAAAACGGGGACATTGGATTAAAGAGCTGGATCGACGTTAATCTGGGAAGCTGACATAGCTGCACTGTGGGTCATAGGGCTATCCCATTTGTAAGAAATACACACTGAAGAATTCAGGGGCGAGAGGACCATGATGCATAGAAGTACCCTCAACTGGTCCACACGTTTACCCTCATGTGTGCATGTGTGCACATGTGTGTGTGCTGAGACACAGGCCAGGTGCACAAGCAAGAGTGACCAAGTGTGAGCACAAATAATAAAGGAAAAGGGGCAAATGTTAAAATACATGGCTGAGTAAAGGCTAGATGGTTGTTCTTTGTCCTGTTTGTTTAAGTTTGGAATTTCACAGTCCCCATCCGGCTGCACTGGAATAAAATTCCAATGGAACCAAGGGGAGTGGGCCCCCAGGGTAAACTAGGTGTCACTTCTCTCCAGGCAAAGAGCGGTCCCCTCCTATCTCAGGAGCTGCCCAGTTATCTGGAGACCGCAGGCCAAGGGAGTTGCCGCAGAGCTCCCGCGAATGAGCAGAGGCCTGAGTGGCTTTTTCCTGTGTCTCTGTACAGTTAGGAGATAAGCAAATGGCTTGGGTGCACCGCTGGATAAGCCGGGTGAGTCCCACCGCCTGCCTCTCCCTCCCCCATTTCTTGATTCTGGTGTCTTTATGGGGAATTAAAAAAAATCTAATAAATATTCAAACTACTACTGATCTATACCCAGGCACATTCACTTTATACAGGTTCCCATTCAATTTTGCGATTTTTTTTTTTTAACCTCTAATTGTTGCTTTCTTGTATCTGAGGCATGTGTTCCACTTGAGCTGCTGTGGCTTATTTTACAGGAAAAAGCCATTTGAAAGTGACAGAAAGAAGGTGGCCCAGGAGCTGGGGGAGGGGCGGGGAGTTAGTGCGTACTGGGGACAGGGTTTCAGTTCTGTGAGATGAAAATCTTCTGGAGACAGCCAGTGGCGAGGATTTCACAACCACGCGAATGTGCTTAATGGCACCGAGTTCACGAAAAATGGTTAAGAGGATAAATTTTGTTACATGCATTTCATCACAGCTAAAACTTTTTTTTTTAAAGGTCTATGGAGGCTAAAAGTGTTGAGAACTGATTCTCTGAGCCAAGAACTGTTAAGCAAAAAATTCTGGTTATTTGTTAAAAAATCAACAAGCCACATAAAAAGAAAAACCAGTTGAATATACCGTCCTTGCTGTGTATAATACACACTTTTTTGCCCAAATTTTTGAGGGAAAAATAAGGATGCACATCATACATGGTTACTGCTAAGCCATGGGCGTGCATTATTATACACAGCAAAACATGGTACTCTTTCCCAAAATGTACAACTTTGTGAATAACCGAAATGGACTTCGGACCAAACATTCCCTTGGGAAGACCCAGATGGTTTGGGGGAGGAGCGGGCCTCCTCTGAGTCTCGCACCCTCCCCCGCTTCCCCACGGCCTGGTCGAGGCACTGGACGACCCACCCAGAGGGCAGGGCCTCCAGCACCAGCCACTTACTCACCACCTACCTTCTGAGGACGGCCCATCCTCTGAAATCTGCAGGTGCAACTCCTTTGACTTGGCGTTCAGCTCGCTGTACAAAGGAAAAACAGATGGGAGTCCTTAAAATACTTTCTTAGTTTCTTGAAATAGTATTGTTTTCAGTCATCATCAGTATTTTAAAAACTGTATGACGTATAACCAAAATCAGAGAGATTATCAGCAACCTCACTATCCAGGAATGGTTACTGTTAACAGGTGTCTAGCATTCCACTATTTGGCCTTATGCGATTTCACGTAGCCAATTAACAACGAACCCTGAATAAGGAGTTGGTTGTTTTAATTTTTCATCATCATAAACCAGCTGAGCTAAACGTCCTCATACATGTATCTTTGTGCAATTGCGTGATTACTTCCTTAGGAAAACAGTAGTTGCTAAATGGTACATGCCTTTAAGAGATTTTCTTTATTTTATACATACTGATGACCTCCCAAGTGGTTACTCCAGTCTACACTTTCACTGGCCATTCTCACTCTCTTACTCTTTAGCAGCCGGTAAGGTTCAAAACAATCCCTTTTGCGTAAGTTTGCATTACTTTCAGTATTTCTGAGACGAAACAGATTTTCCTAAGTCTCTATCTATCTACGGTTCTTGCTTTTTCATTTCTAGTATGAAAATTTTGCCCACCTTTCTAAGAGTGTTATTTTTTGTTAATGATTTATAAAAGCTCTTTATATTATACATGGAATGTTTTCTTCTATGTTTGTACCTGTCAACTGTTTAAGCAACAGAAAGTGACTGATTTTTATATTTTGAAATCAACCACTTTAATACTGTTTATATTAGTTTTTATAGTTATATGCAGCCTATGTCCATTATTGCTGCTAATGGTTTTAATTGCTTTTCCTGAGTAATCTAGATTTGCAATAAAATCCCCAGATAATTATTCATTTTGCCTCTTCCTTGCTCGTGGTTGTATAACATTTCTTTATCTTATCTAATTGCACTAACCAGAGCTTCTAGAACAAACAGTGGGTATCTTTCTCTTGAATTCAGTGGGACTGCTTCTGGTATCTATCACTTTCAGTGATTTTTAAAAAATCTTTTTAAAAACGTGCCCACAAATCTTTGTTCTAATTAAGACTTTTAACGTTAGAAATGGATATTAAATGTCACTGAATATCTTTCGGGCATATATAGAGCTGCCTTCACAAAGAAATCTATATTGAGGGGGGAGAATGGAGACATCTGTAATAGTGTCGACAATAAAAACAAAGTTAAAAAAAAGAAAAGAAATCTATGTTTGACTTAAAGCTACCTCGGATGCTTAATACACTTTTTTTTAATTAAAAAAAAGAAAACACTTTTTTTGGGTGCTACAAAATGATCGCAGGAGTTAGCAGTCTTGAGTAGGTGTCACCATGGAAACCCAAGCCCATGGCAACCGAGCTGCACGCACAAGGTGAATTCTTCTTCCCAAGCGAGGTCAGTAGTGTTTTTCGGAAGGACGCTGGAGAACTTCTGAACAGGATCGTTCAGCTGAGCTACACAGCGGAGGTTACCGTTGCCTGTAACCGAGCAAAGGGGCACCACGTTGCCTTTTATTTTTGTTTTTTACTTGCTTTTAAGACACTTTTGCATATAAAAGAAAGGCTAAATAAAATGCCTAAGGTCTTGGCTCACCCACACTTCTGAAGGGGCATTCTTTCTTTCATTTGCCAGTTACAAACTCTCAAAGCACCCCACTTCATTTGGGGTTAAAGGTTTTCCTCCCCCACTTGATATGCAGAGCCCTGGACTGACCCAAGTGTCTGCTCACTCCTCAGTTTCCGCTGCAGGCATAGCCTCACGGTGGGGAACCCTTCCTGGGAGCGACCTGACTACAGCAGAGATGTGGCCCCCACTTCTGGACAAGACTCACCACTTGCCAAGGGCAGGTTACCTGGGACGACTCACACAGAACCCACTGCCCTGCGCACGATGTTCTTTACACCTGACTCAGCTCACTTCAAACCTTTCCAGGGGTATTTTTCCAGGTAATGAGAAAGTCCACCCTTGGGTAGCTGTTTCTGCTTCCGGGCAAGGCCTGCCCCTCGCACATGCCGCACATGGCCGCAAATACAATGCGCGATCAACAATCATTGGAATCTATTGACCCTTCACCAAGTGCCTGGGGGCGTTAGGTGTTCCATACATAGCATCTTACTCATTAATCTTCACAATCACCTTCCAAGGGAGACTCAGATCCCAACAGGGACCCCAACCCTGGCCAACTGACTCCAGGAAGTCCCCTCTCAAGTCACTAAACGCAGGGCGTCAGAGGGCAGCACGCAAGTGCTTTTTACCAAAACCATCACCCACAACTAGCCTTGCAGTCCTGGTTGTTAAACATGGCCTCTCTGCACTCGGAACAGGAAGACTCTCCTCGCAGACAGAGGAAAGTAACCCCCAACATTCTGAGACCACAGAAAAGAAGTCACTCCTGTTCCCAGCCAAGCTGAAGCGAAGTGGGGAGCTGTCCTGGGCTGCTATGCACTGGGGGGTCTCAGCAGCGATCTAGGACCACCTGAGAAGTCATCCATTCTGGGGATCACTTCCATCTTCACTCAGCAGCCTTTCTACACCAAAGGGACACACTGGGGCCAAAGCCCTCCTGCACCCACAAACTACCCATATGGCACCTCGCCTCCCAGGAAAGCAGGTCGGGGATGCGTAACATGCATTTTCAGGTTCAATAGTGAAAAAAGAAAAAAAAGATGAACAACAAGAAGGATTGTGCCTTCCAGACTCAAAGGAAAGGGTGAAGCTCCCATTGCATTCCTTTCCTCCTTCAGGTATCCAAAATCCAAATTTATTTTAATGGACTCGCATGATTATTACAGTTTTGGGGGCTCTTCTCTGTGCAAAGGCAGGAATGCACTGCGGGCCCAACTGGAGGGAGCCACCAAGAACCCTCAGGTCACCCCGCCCTCTGCTCACGCGGTGGGACAGTCCCTTCTACAGCCAGCCAGGCACCCTGCTGGCACCCAGAGCTCCTGCCGACCATCACCCACCTGAAGCACCAGGACTGTTTAGCAGCGAGGCTCGGATGTTCTTCACCAATAATTTGAGATCGTGAGCCCTTGGAGGTTTGGGCGGGCAGGGTTCCTGAGAGGCAGATGGAGTGCGCTGGAGGTTCTGCAGGAAGAGAAGGCGCCGTGACCCATGGGGAGGCGGAGGGGGTGGCAGCCAGAGCCTGAACACCAGGCGTCTGCTTGGTGACAGTTTCCCTCCTTACGGGAAGGTAGGGTACTATCAGCCAGAACGATTTCCCTGCATGGGAGCCCTCTGTATCCCCAGGGCAGCCACACATTCAGCAAGAGAGGTGTCCCCAGGACCGTGCTGCGGGGGGATGCTGGAGCAAACACGTGGTCCATGGCTGGCCCAGGCCAGGTACTTAAGAGAGAGCGGGCTGTGGGTCACCAGGCTGTCCTCAGCCCTGACTGGACGGCGTGTCTATCCAGGGCACCTTGCTCTGCCTGCTTCAGGGCACGTTCTCATGGCTAAGTGGTTTTCCCAGGCACCTCCGTCCTGGAAGGACGAGGAGAGTAAAAAGTCAAGTTCGGGCTCCCAAAAGGTGGAGGGTCAGGCTACACTGTGCGGCCCTCTTCCTTCCCTCCCACGGAGCTTTGGAAGCCTGTGCCCTGAGCTCAAAGCTTCCCCAGGGCACGGTCACCACGGAGCAGCAGGCATTCGTGCAATCTCGCTCCGTCGTGGCGAGGTGGCGGAGTGTGGCAAACACGCGGCCTCTCCAGAGAGGTGAACCACGGCCCCTAACAGGGCTCGCACCCCTTGAACAGGTTTACCTGAACTTCCCTCACGTCCACAGGTTTGGTGCTCAGAACCACCGATGGGGAGGCGGAGCTAACCAGGTACTTCAAAATATCCTGGAGAGTTTCACATATTACATTCACCTCAACCGCCTGGCCCTGCCAAAAGAGGAAAAGCCACCAAATCATTTCATAACCACGTATGTGTGCAAAAGGACAGGCGAACGCTTGGCTCTCCCCACTATGTCCCCAAGATGAACAGGCTTGGTGACACCGGGGCTCCAGGAGGTCAGATTAGACCCGTGAGATACCTGGGAGAGAGAGTCCTTCCACTGGTCTCAGGAGTAATTCATCTTAAAAAAATTAATCATGTGCACCATAGAAATGTTAATATTTCGGTGTATATTCTTTTCGGTCACTTTCCCCAAACATATAGACATGTGGTTTTTCTTTCTCGCACATTTGATTTTTTTTTGAAATTAAAAAGTATTCAAATAAATGGGAAGGCCTGATAACAATGAAGACAAGCTTTTAGAAGAACAACAAAGTTGGACAACTTACACAGCCAGATGTCAAGATCTATAAAGCTATAATAATTAATGCCCCACAGAACTGTGTTCACACATGCTAGAATTGTTCACAGTGCCACTATTCATAGCAGTCCCAAACTGGAAACTACCTAAGTGTCCATCAATAGCTAAATGGATCCATAAAACCATGGGGTGGCCACACGATGGAATGCTACAGGGTAATGAGCGCAAACAGCATACGACCACGCACGCAACATGGGTGACTCCCACAGATACAATGTTTAGTGAAAAGTGCCAAACGCAAAAATGCCCATACTGTCTGATCCCTATGTGTAAAGAACCAAAACAGGCAAAACTAGAACCAAAACATGCAAAACTAGTCCATGCTCTTTATGGTAGGCAGGGTTCTAAGATGACCCCTCACCTTGAGGGCAGGCAGGATCTGAGACTTGCCTTCAGTCGATGGATATGGCCAAGGTGACACAATGTCAAAAACGGATGTTATATAGACTTCCTCTTAGCAAACTAGAGAAGAGATTTCTCCTGCTGGCCTTGAAGAAGTCAGCTTCCACGTGTGAAGAGGCCACCAGGCAGGGACTGGGGAGCTGAGAGCAGCCCACAGCCAACAGCCAGCAAAGAACTGGGACCTCAGTCCTACAGCCACAAGGAGCCGAGTTTTGCCAACAACCACCCGAGCCGGGAAGAGGATCCTGAGCTCCAGAAAGATGCAGTTTGTCTGAGGCTTTGAGTACAGCCTGTGAGACCCTTCTAAGCCCTGCCCAGACTGATGGACGAAAACTAGGAGATAATAAACGCGTGTTGTTTTATGTTTCTAGGTTCGTGGTAATCAGTTACACACATAGCTAACTCACACAGGGTGGAAGTCAGGAAGATGGTTTCCCCTTGGTGGGGGCCGGAGGTAGTGAGTGGAATGGGGCAGAGGAGGTCCACGAGGGGCTGTTCCCGTGGTTTATTGAGCTGGGCACTGGACACCCAGGAGTGTGTAGTGCGTGAACGCCCTGAGCTGGGCACGGATGATGTAGGCACTTTTCTGTGGATCGTATCTCAGTAACAATTTTTAAGCAAGCAGGATCTATTTTTAAAAACTTAAATTAAAATCCCATTTAAATGTTAAAGCTTTTGTTTTCAACTCTTAAAAACTGGCTCTGACTGGAACAGAAAGTGTCAAACTCAGCTGCCTGAGCAGGCGTCTGCACCGTTGCTCTGCGGTTTTGGGAAAGGGGCTGCAGGGGAGTGTCTGCCAGAGCTTGGCGGTCCTCTGGTGTCCCTTGTCACCTCTGGTGTAAATACCTTCAAATGTGGGGCTCCAGCCTGTCCCCACCCTGCCCAGGACGAGAGACCTGAAAACCTCCCAAAGTCTGGGGCTGGAAGTGATTTCAGGAAATGGTCTGCAGTGTCCAAAGGACGACTGGCTGGCCAGGCCTCGCTATAGCAAACTTCGGCCAAGCCTGCCATTTACTAAAAAATCTACTCTCTAAACGAGTAATAATCAAAAGAGCTAACACTTACATCATTCTTAGGACATGTCAGACTTGATCTTACGCACTTACATGTACTAATTTACTCTTCACTGCCACCTTCAACATCATCGTCCCCGCTTTACAGATGCGGAAACTGAGGCACAGAGAAGTGAATTACCATGGGCAGGGTCCCACAGCTCTAAGTGGCAGAGCAGGGAGTCAGACCCAGACGGTTTCGGCTGCAGGGTCTGCACTTCACAGGCACTCTGCTGCCCCTTTTCTCTTCCACAGGTCCCCGACAGCTTATTTTTGAATTGAGGTGAAATTCACAAACCGCAAAATCAACCATTTCACTGTACGCGTTTAGTGGCGTTTCGTGCATTCAAAGCGTTGTACAACAGACACTTCTACCTAGTTCCAAAATATTGTCATCACCGCCCTCTCGGAGCTGGCGGGGTTCAGCCCCTGCGGTAGCGGGAGAGCGGATCTGGCGCGCAGGCGTGATAGAACGCCAAGGAAAACCGCGGTTTCACTACTCCAGGGGTCCGCAGCCTCGGCTGCCCGCACACGCTTAAAAACCTCCCAGCCCATGGGGGTGGCAGGCAGCCTTCAGGATTCTGAATAGCTGCCATGTGATTCCAGGTGTAGCCTGGGGCGAGAGTGGGCATTAGGCCCATCACAATGCCCACGCGTTCACAATACCGCGTCAGAGGCATCATAGAAATGTATGGACTGACCTCCCTGGGTGCTCTGGGCTGGATCATAATGGCCATTTCTGGCACGCTGATGAACGACCACCGGATCTGAATGTCCTCTCTCTTCTCTTTCATGTGCAGCTCCAGCTTTAAAAAGAAAAAACCACTGGTTATCGGAGGGCTGCGTCTCCACCAGAGCCTCCACGCGCATGTGTGTGTGTGTGTGCACGTCTGGGTGGGTTCGCTGATTTCCTTAGGCGACTGCACAGCCCCCCTGTACCGCACCATGCGCTTTCACAGTAGAGAAGAGGGTCCCACACTCTCTGTGACCTTCCCCTTCACTACTGGCACTTTCCTCAGCCCCCAACTACCACTCAGTAAGGAACCCCAGGGTTGGTGGCTGAAAGCCAGACGTCACTGAAGCTCTGCAGTCTACTTGAAATTCTCTGCGCTCTGCATTTCTCTTCTGGGAGCATCACCAAGATGCAGTGGTGGGGGGGGCACAGGCAGGACCCAGGAGGTCTGAGCCAGACCCACGCCCTGTGGGCTGTGCTCACAGTGCACTGGCCCTTTGGTCCTCTTTCGCCTGGGCCACCACACAACCTCTACTGGGACTCTGATCTCTCACAATGTCCCATTCAACCCTCCCCATCTGTCGTGGCAGAAACATGGCCCCCCAAAGATGTCCATGACCCAATCCTTGGAATATGTGAATATGCGACCTCACACAGCAAAAGGGGCTTCGCAGGTGTTATTAGGGGGAGAACCCTGAGATGGGCAGGTAATCCTGGGTTGTCCTGGTGAGCCCAGGGGAATATACGAGCCCTTTAAAAGGGAAGAGGAAGGCAGCAGAGCATGGAGGACAGATGCCCGGAGCCCAGCGATCAGGCTGTGCTAGTAGCCAGGCACTGCCTACGGCTGACAGCCGACCCTCTGTCCTACCATGCTAAGGGGCTGAATTCTGCCCACAACCTGAATGAGCTAGGAAACAGGTGCTCCCCCAGAGCTTCCAGAAAGGACGGTAGCCCGCCAACACCTGGATTTTAGCCTGCGTTGGAACCAGACCCCCAGAACTGTAACATGATAAATTTGTGCTGTGTTAAGCTGAGTTTGTGGTAATTTGTTTCTGCAGCCATAGCAAACGAACACAACCAGCCTTCGTTTTTCAGCCAGAGGCGACCATCCCAGCTCTTCCCACCTCCAAGCTCCTCCCCGCCCGCCAGCCAAAGGGAAGAGGGGATGGCTTCAGCATTTCTGAATACTTGGGACCCGCACCTGGTGCTGGCGAGCGGGAAAGAGAAACGATGCCCTCCCTCGTAACTCTCGAACAAGTGCACCTTCACGTCACTGACACAGGTCCCCGCGTCACCCCCAACCAGGAGAGGAAGGGGGTGGCAGCAAGCCCAATGGCTGGCCCCTACGTGCCCCTTTCATCTGGAGAACAACGGAGAGGCAGGAGGCCTGCCGCCTTGTGCATTCATTAATAATGGACTGATCTCCGGCAGCAGCCTCTGCTTGGGGACTAACCCATAGGCTGCTTTGAAACTGCGCTAAGATCAAAGATACAATTGTGTTACTTGTGTCTGAGCTGCTCCAATGACATGTAAACTCCCATTTCAGAAACTACATTTGCTGTTCGTGTTTCGGGTCCTTGCTGGACTCATTCAGTCCTGAAACATGTCAGAGGTCCTGTAAATGAGTCCCACACTTGGAAGTATTTTTTAGACGCGGTGTCCGAAAAACTGGGGGGAACAGGAGGCACTGACATCTGACGAGCCCATGGGGCCAACACTTAACCTCTTCAACTCAAAAAGGGGCTGTTATTGTGGGGGCAAGCGGGGGCTAGATCTCAGGAAAAAAGCTATTTAGGTGGCCAGAAAATCTTGTTCACCCAGCTTATCTATGAACTTCTGCTTAATGTCAGAGACACACCGTTATGTGACGGTTCAGCATCCAGAAGTTTCACTAATAAGTCTATTATAATTGTTATATATGTGTCTATATTATCGTTACATGTAATTATGAATATTCATAGATATTCATAATTATACATGAGATTCATATAGATAATTATATATAATTTTGCATTTGATTATATACTGAATTATATATATTCATAATTGAATTATCTAATTCAATCATGTATTGAATTATATGTATGCGTAGAATATGAATAGACATATAAAACAGTTATATGTTGATTATGATCATTATAATAATGTCTCTTATCTGAATAATAATGGTAATCCACCTTTTTAGCTTATAAAAATAATAAGGGGTCTTTTGAGGATGACTTTTTCAGAAGCTAAAAAGAGGAGGCCCCAGTCCAGCCCCGAAACTGTTTTTCCAAGTTGCTGTCGGCCTCCGAGGCCCAGAGCCGATCCTGAAACGGAGCGGCTCCCCGCCCCTCGCCGGCCCTTCGCCTGGTTCTACCGGCCGACAGCACCCTGATTTGCTCTCGTGCCTTGAAAAATACCATCTCTCCCATTTCTGACAGATGAGTAACCTCTAAATTCATTTTTATATGTATATACACACACGTGCATGTGTATGTGTATATGCATGTGTGCGTATAAGTATGCGCACACGTGTGTGTACGTATGAGTGTGCATCTATATAATATACGTATCACGCACACTTTTTTATTTCCTACAGAGAGAACATGGAAGGTGAGTGACAGTTGGGAAATTAGGAAATGAACGGCAACTAATAAACCTGCCCTATGGGTTTATGAGAACTGTTCCCCACTATTTGCACAGCCCACCCAACCTCACCTGTAAATGAAGGGGGGTGAGCTGCACGCTATACCGCTGGCGTCCCGTGTCCTCGGGCGAGGCTGGCCCCGTGCTGACCAGAAACTGGATGGTCTTGCCCACCACGTGACAAGACACCACCTGGAGGAGGGACAAGATAACTGTAATGGAACTTTATGAGAGAGAGGGAGAGATCAGCAAGGACAAGGCTTTAGAGTTTCCAACTTGGAAAAAAATCCAGATTCATTTCTTTTCTATTATGCAGCATTCAGAAAACAGGGAAAAAATATTTCAAATCTTTTCTTCCTGATAGATTTCTCGGGAGCTAAACTCTTTCTTGCCCAAATCGAGTTGTTGTGCTCTCCCACATGTAAAGATTCTTTCCTTTAATTACTTTGTCCTATTTCTCCACACCAGCTGATTTTAAATTCCCCAGACACGCCCACATGCATACTAGTGAAAGCCATCAGCTCTCGCTAAAGAAATGAGTCTTAAAAAGAAAATAAGTTATAGATGTGACAATTTTTAAAAAAGGCATCAAGAACACAAGAAATTGTTTCTATTTAAATGAATTTTAACCTCTCATGGTTTTCAAAGATGTGGGAATAATTCAAAGAACCTATGAAATATTAAGCAGTTATGAAATTATATGGCTTTAAAAATAGAATTCTCAAAGGAGCTCATTTAGGAAGACAAGTAATTACACCAGGGATAAACCAGGCCATGTGCCTGATATAAATCACAAAGCATTTGCCCTAGTGAGTGTAGCTCTGTGGACTGAGCTAGAGCCTATGAACGGACGGGTCAGTCACCAGTTCGATTCCCAGTCTGGGCACATGCCTGGGTTGCAGGCCAGGTCTCCGGTTGGGGTGTGTGTGAGAGGCGGTCGATTGGTATTTCTCTCGCACATCGATGTTTCTCTCCCTCTCTTTCTCCCTCCCTTCCCCTCTCTGAAAGTAAAATCTTTAAAAATATATAAATCACAAAGTGTCTTTAGAGGGATGACCGTGACAGCTATTAAATACCCAGTTCCTGCCCCAGAATTCCTCTACAGAAGCAGATCTTGTAGAATGAGGGGTCTGCCGTCCTTCTGGCAGAATGTCAAGCAAGCCAGGGGTTGGGTGGCTTCCAGGCCAGGTGCCCCGTGGGCACATGTTGGCAGAAGGGGCAGTGGTGGATGATGGAGGGAGGCTAACAGGTAATCAGTGTGTCTGGCCAAAGCTGGGCCATCAGGAGCCCGAGAGTAAGACAGGACAGGACAGGACACCCCCACACACATACATCCCAAGGGAACCGCTGATCCCACACTGGAGGGGGTCACTTGGGAAGAAAGAGAACATTTTTTAATTCTCTGGTGGGTTTATGAGAATTGAAAATACCAGTGGAAAGATTATCAAAACAGTTCCTTTTTCGGGGCCTGCTCTTTCACAAAGTTCAGGCTTGAACATCCACCCCTTCCCTTCTCTTGTCCCTTCCTCCCAATGTCTACTGTCTCTCCACTCTGAGCCCGCCTGCCCCCTCCAACAGAAACTGACCTATACCCCAGACCCCCCAGCAAGGGATCAATTTCCAGTGGCCACCACAAAAGGCCCCCACAGCACAAACCCAGGAGAAGAAAACCTGGCCTTATTCTCAGTACGGGCAGAAAATTGCCAACCCTCATTTCCATCCGTCCCTGTGAGGCCGCTCTCCGAAGACTAATCTCCATGGATTAGTGACAATATCCTCATCATGGTATGGCATCTTCAGAGTTCGCCAGAGGTTTGGAACAAGAAAATCTTTGTATAAGAAATGTTGTCTGCTCATTTTTAAAAAATAAATGTTCTATAAACAATCCTGTTTGGAGGAACATGTTTTGATGCCAAATGAGCTCTACACACAAATGACATGACACAGAGAAAATTCACTGTCCCGTGTCTCAGCAGCCCAGGCCTGTTTTCTGTGTAAAGTAAAAAACTAAACAACTGAGTGGTTTACTTCTGCTATTGCTTTGGGATTTTCTATACTAAGCCAATTAGAATTTTACCAAAAAAAAACTGACAACTTCAGCCCCGGCTGGTGTGACTCGGTTGGAATGTTGTTCTGTAACTGAAAGGTTGCAGGTTCGATTCCGAGTCAGGGCACATGCCTTGGTTGCAGATTCAATTCCTGGTCTGGGTGTTTATGGGAAGCAACCGATCGATGCTTCTCTCTCACATCTCCATCTCTCTCTCTCTTTCTCTCTCTCTCTCTCTCTCTAAAAGCAATGAAAAAATGTTCTTGGGTGAGAATTAAAAAGAAAAAAAGAAAAAGGAACACTGACAACTTTATTAGTACCCTGACTCAAGCAAGCAAGAGATTGTCCAATTCTACAAGGAGCCTCCCTACAGCTCCATTTCTTGATATACAGACAGCTCAGGCACTTGAATAAAACCAAATAAATACACAAACACCCAAACAGAGACTTTTTCAAAGACGTTAGAATTTCTGGAATGTCAGATTCTGAAGACCACAATCACCATACTAGTCCCATCAAGAAAGTAAAGGCCATCATCAGCCCTGGCTGGTGTAGCTCTGCGCATTGAGCGCCAGCCTGTGAACCAAAGGGTTGCTGGTTCAAACTCCCAATCAGGGCACATGCCTGGGTTGTGGGCCAGGTCCCCAGTAGGGGGCGCTCGAGAGGCAACCACACACACTGATGTTTCTCTCCCTCTTTCTCCCTTCCCCACTCTCTATAAATAAATAAATAAATAAATAAGTAGGGGGCGCTCGAGAGGCAACCACACACACTGATGTTTCTCTCCCTCTCTTTCTCCCTTCCCCACACTCTCAACAAACAAACAAACAAACAAATAAATAAATAAAATTTAAAAAGAAGATAAGTGCCATCATCGAAGAAAGAAAGACATCCACGGGTGGGAATGGTTCTTCCTAGAGACCCCGCTGGAGAGTCTTCCCAGCCGACAGCCTCCCGACTCTCCAAATAAAACCAAGTCCCGCACAGCAACCCTTTCGTGGCCCCCCAAGGCGCTCTGCTGGGAGCGCTAATGAAAACCCCCATCCAATCTTGCCTCGGCAGTTCAACAGGGCCAAACAAAATGCTACTACTGTTCCCATGAGGCCTGGTCCAGGGACAACGATTGGGCCACATCCTTTCGAGGCCGGCCTCTGCTCCCCGCCTAACCCAGGGAGTAATAATGGCCCATCTGTCAAATGGATGAGAACAAAATGCAAAGGAGCTTTTAAACCTTAAGTAAGCTTCTTCTAGTGCATTAAAGTGCTGTCCGCAGTGCGGGTTAAATTCCATCAACCCAGGGAGCAGTGGCAAGGCCTCGCCATCCGAGAGTGTCCCTCTCTTGAAGCCGCAGAAGACAGGGTCCCTGGGTGCCAAATCCCAGCTAGTTAGCCTCCCTAAGTGGCCAGAGTGTCCAGGGTTGACAGCTACTAAAATACCAATGGACAGATAGGGGCCCCGACCTCACCCCAGAGTCTCCTGACCCCCAAAACGCCATGTTTGTGGGGATTCCTTCTGCATTTCCCTGTTAGCTCCTCAGTGAGTCCCAAGGGGCTGGCACTCTTCCACCCTCGAGGCTTGGCTTCCCTGCAGAGCAGTCTGAGAGTGATGCTGATCTTTCGGGCTAAAGGGAATCAAGACCTCGTATCTGCGGTGGGGCCAAGGACTCGTCCGAGAGCAGAAGTGAGCCCACGGGTCCCACAGCCAGACTCCACAGAGCACAGGAATACATAAGACCCCGTGAGAGCAGGCGCCGCAGCCCCACTGCGTAATTCCTGAGGGAGTTTTCCCAAAGCGAGCAAGGAACTCCTCCACACTGTAAACCATCCCCAAGTCAAGCAACCGAAGGCAGAGCTGTGTGTTCCAGGAACATCCCCTTCCTCTGCTCAAAGGAAGGCAGTTCGCGGAGGGGGGCGGGCAACGATACATGGCGAAGGTCCTGGAGGCGGAAGCCTTGGACTCAGGGGGCATGTTGACTTAAAGACACACAAACGTGCAGAAAATTTGTATAAAAATGTATTTGAGCCAAACAGAGGGTATAACCGGAAGCGAGATCTCAACAGACTTAGAAAAATGCTTTCTAGAATAGCAGTTTGCAGCTTCTTTCATACATTCGGAGCTAACGAGAGACCATAAGGAAGATGAGATGATGGTGGGAGAAAGCAAGGCGGGGGTCAGGTTACAGGACAGTCAGGGCTGTGTGTCCTCTTGAAGGTGGTCACGCTTTGGAGGGTGGGGTCTGAAAGGGAGGTGCTCAAAGATGCGTCAACCCACTAGATGCATAGAAACCACCGGCAGGGCTTTTAAGGCAAAGATAAGCCTTTTACTAAAGAAGTTACATGCCTGGGGTATGATTATCTACCTTGACCTGCCCAGTTCGGAGTTTATGATCGGATCACCCTGGGGGGTTACTTCCGATAGATCCTTTTTTTTTTTTTTCCTGTCCACAAGCACCTGGTCTGACCAGTAAAGGTCGGGGCATCGCTGGTCCACTTCTGGGGTCAAGAGAGAAGGGGACAGAAGCACCATCAGAACGTGAAAGCGAGTGCATTTCATCACGGCCTGCACAACAGAGTCCAGCTTCAAGACCTCAAACACTCACATACCTATACAAATAGGTCGTATCTCTTAAATACTCACAGACCTACACAAATAGTTCATATCTTGAAACTGTGTTCCTTTGTTTAGAGTGGGGCCAAAGAGTTCCGGGCCAGGCACTCCCAAGTTTTGCTATTTCTTACCAACCAGAAAGTCCCCTAATGTCTTCACAGCCCCTGGACTCTTTCCACTTTCCCTTTCAATTAAGCCTTTTGTACAGTGGCCTCAGCTTCTTCCTTTCAGAACACTTTGGAGAACTGGGAACAATTTAATTATTTTTGTCTCCAAGAGAACTAGGAACACAGCCGAGAAAAAAACCGCATCCAAAAAGGTTTATGTCATTGAATATTTTTCACTTGAATCATCCTTTGTAACATCCTGAGAAGAGACCTTCGGAATAAAATGGAAGGAAAAATCCTTCACTAATCATTTAGAGTTCCCAATCAGATGTCATTCCTGACTCTGCAATTCTGTTTCAGCTCTGGAAAGATTCCTCAAGGCAGCATGGATCTAGCCCTGACTGGCATGGCTCAGTTGGTTGGGCATCATCCCACAAAACCAAAGGTCGCCCGTTTGATTCCCAGTCAGGGCACATGCCTAGGTTGTGGGTTCAGTCCCTGGTAGGGGGTGCATGC